>PVKP010007800.1:0-75437 GCA_004027715.1 Plecturocebus donacophilus
TATGTTTGTTGGCTGCATAAATGTCTTCTTTTGAAAAGTGTCTGTTCGTATCCTTTGCCTACTTTTTGAAGGGGTTATTTTTTTCTTGTAAATTTGTTTTAGTTCTTTGTAGATTCTGGATATTAGCCCTTTGTCAGATGGGTAGATTGCAAAAATTTTTTCCCATTCTGTTGGTTGCCAGTTCACTATAATGATTGTTTCTTTTGCTGTGCAGAAGCTCTTTAGTTTAGTTAGACCCCATTTGTCTATTTTGGCTTTTGTTATCTGGGGGATGGATGTAGCAAACCACCATGGCAAGTGTATACCTATGTAACAATCCTGCATGATCTGCACATGTACCCCAGAACTGAAAGTATAGTAAAAAAAAAAATTCCAGCTCAACTGTTTCTTTGGATCTGTTTCTTATGAAGGCTCCTGTGTCATGTAAAACTGATATTACATGACGTTATATGTGTTTGTATGCTTTCTCTTGTTAATATGTCTTTTGTTACAGTGGCCCTGGATAAGAGCATAGGACAGAGGGAAAGATACTTTTCCTCCCCTGCACCACCAGTTTATTAATTATGCATTCACTTGTCTTATACCAGTCTTCTGTGCTAGTCTCTGAGTTTCATCAATTTCACACCCAAGTACCCTGTATTAGTCCATTTTTATGGGGCTGACAAAGACATACCTGAGACTGGGGAGAAAAAAAGGTTTAATTGGACTTATATTTACACATAGCTGGGGAGGTCTCAGAATCAAATGATGGCAGCAAGAGAAAATGAGAAAGAAGCAAAGCAGAAACCCCTGATAAACCCATCATATCTTGAGAGACTTATTCACGATCACAAGAATAGCATGGGAAGGACTGGCCCCCATGATTCAGTTACCTCCCCTGGGTCCCTCCCACAGCACGTGGGAATTCTGGGAGATACAGTGCAAGTTGAGATTTAGGTGGGGACACAGCCAAACCATATCATACCCCCTTGTCTTTTCACCTAACACAATTTCGGGCAAATGGCAAATACTCAAAACTATCTGGTGAATGAATGCAAGTTTAACAATAAGATATTTAGAAGTCAAAGCAGCTTATTTATTTGTATTGTACTACATCAACAGCTTCAGAATGCTCTCTGATGAAAATATTTACTTATTTACAAAAGCTGGATCAACCTAATACCAAACCTAATTACATAAATACATATCACTGTTAGCATATTATGAGGTAGAAGAATTTTAAAACTGGACATCTTTTTCTATTCTCAAATGATATATAATCGTTTCAACATAAGTAAAATGTGATATTTTAATCCAAATTTCTTTCTATAACACACAGCAAGATAATATATATATTTGAAGAGAAAAGCAAATTATTCTGTAGATATGTATGTATGAATGTGTGTGTGTACACACACACATATATATATATATCTCCTTTATACACATATTTATATTTTATATACACACGTGTTTATATATTAATGCAGTTGTATTTTTTTTTTTTTTTTTGCTTTGGGCTTCAATAAAATAACACCACAGATAGGGTGGCTTAAATAACAGAAGTTTATTTTCTCTCAGTTCTGGAATTCGGAACTCTAAGAGCAAGGTGTCAGCAGCTTGGTTTCTCTTGCGTTTTCGCTCCACAGCTTGCAGATCGCCCTCTTCCTGCTGCATCTGTATGTGGCCTTTTCTCTGTGCATGCACATCCCTAGTGTCTCTGCCTCCTTTTATAGTGACATCAGTCATACTGGATTAGGGATCCACCCTTATTAACACATTTAACCATCATTACCTCTTTAAAGGTTCTACCTCCAGAGTCTCTTTGGGGGATAGGGCTTCAATGTATACATTTTGGAAGGACACAATTCAGTGTATTAAGAGAAATTCAGATTCTTCTCTTATCTCATAAAAAGTTACCACAATTTTTTAAAAAATCCACCAGAATAGCAAAACAGTGTGATTGGTTACAATAAGTATATGCTACTTAGTCCTGCAGCATTTATAAGGCCCAGAAGAATTCACTGGTTGTGGCTGTGCAATGATAATGACAAACTTCCCTCATTATTATTATTTTACCTGACTTTCTGCTCTCATAAGTTCATTTTTTAAGAAACCCAGAAGATCACTGTTGTAAATAATTATCACTGTTCCTGCGTGCAGACTAATCCCTTGGGCTGCACAAACTGTGTGTGTCATGTTTCCCCCTTCTGTCATCCTCTTTTGACCCTTAGAGCTCTGCCATTCTCTTGGGTATCTGGTCTGAAAGCTGACAAAGTAACAAATGTTAGAATTAAGTTTAACATTGTGTTCGTCATTCATCTCTTGTAAAAAAAAACAACATTTCTCATTAAAATTAAAGGTATATTTTTATGTAAAATTTTCAGTACTATTATGTTTTTAAATTAAATATATTTCTTTATTAACTGCCACTTTCAAGTCTCCTGATAACTAGTCTATACATCACATCAAAATTTAATGGTTATTTATTTACTAATGGAATATTACTGTTTAGAATAACAGATATCTGCCCCCACACCCATATTTTATATTCCCTCAGTGTTTTCCCAGTTGAATTTCTAATCCTTATTCCTAGACATCTTAACCTTAATCATGTTCATTTCAGTTCTGTGCTCTGAATCCAAATTTCTCATTTTGTAACACAAGCAAATAAATAATTTTGCCTTTTTCTTTCTCTTTCCAACCAAGTTTCTTATTTTTTAAATCTGCCTTCCACATATAACCCTAGCTCAGATTCTATTTCCACCTAGTTAAGTAGTTATGAACATGTGTTTTATGTTTTAGCCTGTGTCCCACCACCACATTTATACCTTTGAACAAAGATGGATCCCCTAACTTGAGAATGATTACTTTACCATCCTAACTTGACAAGCATGTATCTCTAACCCTACATCTCTTAAAACGTCATTTTTTATCTTTGCTGTTGTAGAAGAAAGTCTATTAATTCATTCTTCTAGATATAAGACCCCAAATGTCTATGCAGAAGACAGTAAGATTGTCTTCACTGCTTGCTTCTATTCCTTAGGTGCCATCAAGCTACTGCTTTCAAAAACTAGAATGTTTTTCATTCCTTGTCTCTGCC
Source organism: Plecturocebus donacophilus (assembly GCA_004027715.1). NCBI lineage: Eukaryota > Metazoa > Chordata > Mammalia > Primates > Pitheciidae > Plecturocebus > Plecturocebus donacophilus. Next base: position 3,083 of record PVKP010007800.1, read on the forward strand.
ATTACTTCCACAGAAAATTTTTCCTGGACAGGCTATTCTGCTCCTTTTCTCATTGCTGTCTATTACCTGATTCACAGAGGTTGGGAGGGGATTTAGGAGGGAGATCAAAAGCAATAGTTTCCCAAGATATGCTCCCAGTTTGGGATTTCTCTGTGTCACTGCAGATGTTCGGTAATACCTGGATACGGCTAGGAGACACCAACATGTAGTGAGCACCAGAGTTCCCAACTACTTAATATACATTGACACTCTTACAACGTGAAAGAAAAAAAAATGAGCTCCCACATAATATCTGTATTTTTAGGATGTGTTTATAAGAAAAGACCACATCTTATATTTGAAGGCCATAGCTTAGAAACAGGGGAAAGAAAAGAGTACTGAATTATATGATCCCCTTTGGATGTATAACGGGAAGTAAATTACTTAACCTCTTAGGTCCTTGAGTTCTGTGAGGCTTAAAATTAAATAAGATAATATACATAAAAGTCCTCTTTGCCAAACTGGATATGAAGGCAAAGTATAAGAGAAAAAGGCCTAGATGAGAAATACATGTGATGTTATCAAGAAAGCTAAAAACCTCTGGCAGTTTCTTTGGAGAAACACTGTTTTTGGGGTATGTGAGGGATGGCACAGCATGCTTTCAGGATTCCATCTTCCAGGCTTGAACTCTCTTCCTTTTGGGACAGTGGAAGCAAACTGGGGCAGCCCCCTCAACTTATCACAACCTTTCCTTCCCATAACGACATAGAATTTTAATGATGTGCCATTTTCGCATCTTCCAAAACCAATTCTTACCTTGATTTTCCACTGAAACTCGTTTTACACAAGAAAAGCACAAAATAGTCCTCAATGCTATCAATAGTTTCTTTGAAATGAAAGAACAAGGAAAAGACTGAGAAAAATTTTATTTCCTTTCCTGTTGTAATTTGGAAAATGACCAGTAAAGCACAGTTTTCCCATGATAAGATCATGCCATGCATTGAAATAAATCTATAAATTAAAATAAATACTTCAGTTATCAAAAATAAGTCTGATATTCACCAAGGTCTTTCTTGAGTATGCCACATGAAACAGAAATTTTAATTTAGGCTGATCAGAATCATGGTTCTAAGGATACTCAACAAAGTATGAAATATTTACATTGTTAGTTCAAAAAAATCAGATTATACATGAATGAATATGATTTGTGAAGGGATCATGACTATATGGTTTTCACTTCAGTAAATACTGAGCCAGTTTAATAAAATAACCAACAAAGGTATCATTTGGTTCCAGTGTGATCAAGGATGTGTCACGCATGGTGTAACATGATTTGTCACCTGGACACTTGTCAACTAGCAAAGAGAGTGCAACCAAGTCCACTGACTCATTTGTTGAGAACATTATGAAACCATCCACTGGTAATGATTTTCAATCATCATTGATCTAGGCCAGATTTGAACTGCTGACCTGGAGGTGCAAGATCCCATATCCGGCTTCTCATTGCTTGTGGTTAAGATTGTTCCATTGGAAATAGTCTTGCTAAAGAAACTATTTAGGAATGGGAAATATATTGCCTCAGTGTCTTCAAAGGACTTTTTAAATATACTGTTTCAAAATACCTCCATCTCACTAATTTGTTTCAGTGATTTACTCCCATTATTAATATTCAGAATTCTAAAAGAAGGTAGGGATTAGGGGATTGAATCAACCAAGCCTGCTGCGAAATATAATAAGTATTTCTTTATTATTTAAATTTTCCTAAAGATTGATGGAAGGGAACAATTTATTAAAATATACATTTATAGTAGTCAGTCTTATTTGTAATTCATTTGAAGACTACTGTATAGCTTTCAAATTTAATAAGTAGAAACCAGTTAGGAAAAAAAAACAATATTGCATAAATCTTTTACACTGACAACCTAAAAAGTATATGTCTCACAATAAAAGATCAGAAACAAAGGGTGTGAGTGGATAGATGAAAATACATTTATAGCATTTGTCCACCCAGTCTGTGCCTCCTCCACAGCAGATTCTCATAACCTGGAAAAGGACTAGACAGCATCCAGCAGCAGTGATTAATTAGATATAACTTTCAAAGCAAATAGCTGAACACCTTTGAAAAAGAGATTTCATAAATACACTTTTATCATCATCATGCTAAATTGTAGAATTCTTTTCCCATATGTAAAAACATTTTCTCACACTTTGTAAATTATTTCCCGACCCCTCCTTACAGATATGTTATTACTTTTCTTACTACTGGCATGACTTTCTGGGAGGCTCTGCAGACACAATATTTTACTCCATAAGTTTCTGCAGTGTGAGAGATGTTTCTTTCAAATATTCAGTTACAGACAGTGTAATTCTTGTAAAACTGTGTCCCTCACATGGTCTAATGTAAAAAAGGTATCACATTTAAATGACTCAGATAAAAATACATTTTTTTTTCAGGCATCTCTTTGAAACTAAGTAGGTTTAAACACATGGTAGATGGCCACTCAGTAAAAATTTCTTTTCTTATTCTTAAATAACTAAGCTCCAGACATTTCTCATTGTCTACCTTATAAAAACACTTTTCCAACATCAACTTATCTCATGCCTAAAATCTTGCCCCTTAAGTCATGTTTTCTTTCCTATTACGTGACCTTCCAAAAACTGATAATCTGACAGGTCATATAACTCACTTCTGTGCCCTTTTAAGAAATGCAGTTCATCTGCTGCCATTCTTTTACCAAAAAAAAAAAAAACGGAGTAAAAATCAAAACCAAAGATTACAACAAGTGGATTTTTCTTGTTTGTTTTCAGAAGGTGAGAATGTGGGTTGGAGGACAAGGGTGTGTGCAATGGTAGGTTATAGGTTATGGGTTCTGCTGAAGGCAGGGGAATAGCTCACACAATGCACTTTATGTCTCATACATGGAATTGAAACTCAGGTTAAAAGAAATATTTTACTGTCTAACAGCAAGTCTAAAAAAAATGACTAGATGGCCTGTAGCTTGGTGAGTAAACTGGCCTTGATTATATTATCTCTACAGCAGAGAGTTTTATGTTTACCAGAAAAATGTTAGTGACAGTAAAATGATTGCTGAATAAATAACAATTACTGAAATATAAATAATTAGTATGTGTTGTGCAATGTACCAAATGTTTTACCAGGTAAAGCTCTTTTAATTCACATTGCAACCTTGTCAAGTGAGTAATATTTTATCTCAAATTTTATAGATCATGAAATGGAAGCTTATATTAGTTAATAACTTGCTCATAACTAGGTAGGACATAAAATACTGGATTTAAAACAAGAATTTTTTTCTAAAGCCTGACATTTTAAAGACTGTCTTATCCTCTATGGTCACTATAGAGGAATGAACCCATACTAATTCCTGAAATGGGATGATATGATTCATGGATAAACTAATAATACTTCTAGCATTAGCCCCAGTTAAGAAGATGTCATGAGACTCTTACAGTAGGTAGCTAGTTAGGCATGAGCAGCGGCAGGAGAGGGCTCCCCCTATACACCAAAAATTATTAGGCAACCGTCAGGCCATGGTCAGACAGTTGTCACACTGCTTCTCTAAAACAATAATTGGTTGTAGCTAGCACCAGGGAGAGGCACTTTCCCAATAGATAAAAACACCTGGAATTGGGAATCAGCAGCTTTCAGGAATTGTGCAGGTGGGCTCCAGGTAGAGTGGTGGACTATGACCTTCTGGGGGCATTCCACCTGAAAAGGGAAGAAAGCCTCAGGTAGACATGAGTACAACTCCAGTAAACACACTGCACATGCTCACCTGCCAAGCGCCAGTAGGCCACTGTGCATGTGGATAACTCATACCAAGGGAGGAATCAAGGAAAGGGGGGTGCAAAATGCTGGAAGTGAGTCAGCATATAAAATCCCGAGTTCAAAGTTAAGTGGGGCACTTGACCTCCAAGATGTCCACTTTGTCCTCTTCCAAGTATACTTTAAAATCTTTTCACTTCTGCTCTAAAGCTTTTTAATAAGCTTCCACTCCTGCTCTGAAACTTGCCTTGGTCTCTTTTACTGCCTTATGAACCTCAATCAAATTCTTTCTTATGAGGAGGCAAGAATTGAGGTTGCTGCAGACTCACATGGATTCACCTCTACTAACATATTTTGATCCCCTGTGACTCAGATAACATCCACTGCTAACAAGACCATCTGCTCCTCCCATTCCACCCTTAATTTGTGTGGATAGACCATGCTTACCCTTGTGGCATGATGTAGCCTCATATTCAAAAACCATTGAAAGAATAAAGTTCTTTCTAATCCTAGAATGCTAAGATTCGTGTTAGGAACAAATACAGTCTCTACCTCAAAGCGATCAAGAAGATACTGACACCAGGCTCAAGACAGGCAACAAAATTGTACAACTTTAAACTGATATAATAAAGGTGAAAGGATGGTTCAGTGATCATTAATGAAGAGGTAAATGGATTGGGCAATCATATCAAAGTGTAACACTTGATTGTTAGCAGGAATTTTAACAATGTCAACACAATTTCCCACCTTGAGCTATGATCTTTGACAATTGATCCAACTAAATTGTAGCTAAATTATAGTTAAATGTCTTGTCATTACTGCTACTGTAAACCTGACCCCACCAGCAAATGCCTACTTTGTCTTTGCCAAAAGAATTTTTGAACTGGTATAAAATCCTACAGGTCGGGCTGGGTTTTTGAAGTGGAGGTGAAGCGGAACAAATCTGATTAACTGCTTTAAGGAAATGACCGTGACAGCTGACAGAAATGAGGCAAGATGATAGAATACACTTGGACTTTATCAAAGATTTTCATATTCTGTATCAAAGACTTGGGTTTAAGGTAAGTCGGGTACTCCTGTGGGAGGATACAACAACAAAAAGAAAGGTATCAACTTTTTCTATCCCCCAGAGTAATCAGAAATGAATCAGTCAAATTTGGCGGTCTCCAAAAGAAATTTTAAGTTATATTAAAATGGATTTTTTTCCAATATTGCTCTTAACAGAGTCCAAAATTTAAAATTTTCTTTCAACGTTCTCTCCTTCCCATCTGGCATCTTTGAGAAAGTAATGTTCAGGTGAACACGAAGATTTAAGTAATGGTTGAAATTTTGAAATCTATGAAATGCACCAAAATATTTTTTAAATAATATAATAATATCGGAGATCATATCTCTCCCTATCATAAAATAATTTTTAAGCTTATTTTATTTTTATAAAAGTGAAAGTTACGGACAAAGGAAAGCATTGAGTTTTCTTGGTTTTAAACGGGGGTGATCCAGGCCATTAGTGCTATTTAAACACTTTTCCTTTGGTATTCGAGATTGCAGCATGCTGTCTTTAGGCAATGTAATGCTGAAAAACAAGACTTTAATGATAAAATAAAGAAACAAAGACAGCTACTCTTGTCAGTGTCGGTAGGTAAATAGCACTAATCTGTCTTCATTATTGCTATGCATGCTGTAATACCAGGTGAGAGAATGTGTAATATCTTTTACCATTACCCAAGAGCTAAGTACCATGCAGAAACATAAAGGCAGAATTATCTTTGATCAACAAAAATGTGGCAATCACTTCAATTTGAAAATTGCCCTCAGAGGATTTTGACATCTTTCTGTTAAAATGCCAAGACTTTTCACTTTCCCTCTTTGTCATTACTTCGCTAAATTATAAAGTTTGTTAGATTTGAATACTTAGTGAACACAAGCTTCCTCTCAAAAACAAAAACAATAAAACACCTTGATCAGTAGATATTTTTTTCAATCCCCTTAAAGAGATAAGAATTAATTTAAAAGATAAGAAGGAATCAGAAAATTAAAAATGCAGCCACCGGCAGTTAGAAAATCTGTCATTTTAATATTAAATTTTCTTTTATCACTTTCATTTCTGACATCTATATTCTTGATTTGCCTAAAAAATAGTGTTTCTTTTATACTTTTGAAATCTTACACATGATCGAAATTTGCTAAAATCCAACTAATTCAAATTAGTTCTGTGTAGAGTTGATGAATAACATTTGTCTTTGGGCTCTCTTTAGTGATTCCTCTCACTGCCTCCAGGACGTATTCTTTAAATAACGTAATGTATCCAACATTCAAATCAGTGTCTATTTCTTCTTACTCCAGCCTCACTTCTCACTCTACCATCACCTGCTATTTTGCGTTCTCTATGTTAATAACTGTATATTAATCAGTAACTGAGTTATTAAAGCAACAAATATGGAGGCTTCCTTAATTCTACATCCAATCAATGTTTATGTCTCATTAATTACACTTCTAGTTATTTCTTACAGTTTATCCACTTTCCTCCATTCACATATATTCTTTCCTAAGTTAGGTTCCTACCTCTCATGTGATAAGGCCCAGAACAGACTATTCCAAAATATGGCCACTTGGCATATGGAATATTTTAAGCTGAAGGAATTTGAGGATACCACAGAATCAGGAGAGTCATGCTCAAGCTCTTCCCTAGAGCAGTTTATGAAACAGGGAGGATTTTCTGACCCTCATGTAAGGTCATAAGACCTATGAAGGATTTTCATAAGTCCCTCATGTGAGAGGTGCTTTCTCTATCTCAGAAGAAAGAAAGGAACATGCTTATCTCTAAGGACAAAGGGTCACAGAGAAAAATTTAAACAGACTTTGCTAAATTGTCAACAATTTATTGTGTTTGATCCTCCCTTTTTGTCTTATCATATTCCTCCACGACTAGCCACACTTCATCAATCCTCACATAAAAATGCACAGGTTTAACTGTTTCTTTGGGTCTTCATTTCCTTAAGAAAGCTCTTGTGTCATATAAAACTTATATTAAATAAATATGTTTGCTTTTTTCTTGTTAATCTGTTTTTTGTTATAGGGGTCTTAGCTACTAACATAGGATAGGTAGAGAAAAAACACTCCCTCCCCTACACCATGCTTAATTTGTTCATGATCAGGTAATCATGCTGATTTGGTAAAATAAAATCTAATCATCCCATTCTTCAGTTGCTCAGAATAAAAGCCACATTCTTCTATGTTGCTTAGTAGGCCTAATGAGATCTAATCTTGTTTATATCTTCAGTCTCTTCTTTCAGCTTTTTCCTCTCAATTATTGCCAAATAATAATTTCGGTAATTAGTCAGGTAAATTAAGTAATTAGGTAAAAAGTTTTCCTATCAATTATTACCAAATCTATTTAGTTATTAAATACAATTAACAAAATTATAGATATACACAGCAAATCTGGTATTCTGAGAGCACTGTGATTTTACTATATCTTATATGAGGACGAGTAGAGACAGATAAAAGTTGACTAGCAGATTGAGACTAATTCACAGAGAGAAAAATGATACTCTAAAGAAAATGGAAAGAATGAAAGTGAGAGTTATTATGAAGTAAAATCAATAGTTCTTGGCAAGTGATTGGCCTCCCAGAGTGCTGGGATTACAGGTGTGGGCCACCATGCCCAGCCAAATATTTTCTTTTATATCTTTATTCTATAAGTGTTTTGCTATTGTATTTATTTATTTGACTTTTTAAACTTTTCTTTTGGTTAAAAACTAAGACACAAACACACACATTAGTCTTGGGCTGCATAGGGTCAGGATCATCAATATCACTGTCTTCCACCTCTACCTGGTTCCACTGGATGGTCTTCGGGGCAATAACACACTTGGAGCTGTCATTTCCTTTGACAACAATGCCTTCTCTGGAATACTTTTTGAAGAACCTGCCTGAGACTGTTTTATAGTTAACTTTTAAAAAAATATGTAGAAAGAGTACACCTTAAAGCAACGATAAAAGTTATAGTAAATATATAAATCAGTAACATCACTTTTTGTCAAATATTATCAACTGTATATATGCACAGCATGTATAGTAGATGCACAGTGTGATATGATTTATTAGCCACAAACAGATGAGTAATGCATCACCCTATGACTTTACAATGGCTACAACATCACTAGGTGATAGGAATTTTTCAGCTTCATTGTAATCTTATGGGACTGCTGCTGTATATGTCGTACATCATTAACCAAGACATTGTTATGTGGCACATGATTGTTTATGTAGAGTTCAGTATTATTTGCAGTTTCAGGCTTCTACTGTGTGTCTTGGAACATATTCCCCATGGATAAAGAGTGACTGTCAAATATGTTATAGGCTAAGCAATCTTCTAAACCTTTCACAAATATTAACTGATTGTTCATAACAAATCTGTGAGGTAGTTCCATTATTTTCATTGTATAGGTGAGAAAATCAAGGCATACAAACATTAATGACTGATCCAAGTTTATACATTAAGAAGTAGCAGAGCTGAAACTTGAACCAGAGGCTTGTGGTTCCAGAATTCATGTTCTCACATAAAATACTGCACCATTCCTTCCACATGCTACCACCTACACATTGAAGCAGGGGCAGAATGAAATGTTGACATAATTATGTTGAAAATGCAATGAAAAATGATTATATAGGATAACTTAGTATTACAAATATATACTGTTTTTAATTTGAATTCCTGCAACTATCCACAATTTGAAATTTAAATTAATATATTGTCATCTAATGTATAAACTCTGATTTTACAGGTTTTGGGGGCGGAAAGAAGGTTCTTTTGAATTTTTTAACTTACTACTTGGTTTCTTTCCATCTCCCTGACCCATGTCTAATACAGTGAGAAATTAAGAAACTCTTATTTTATTATTCAGTTTCAGTATTAAACTGTCCTACTTTTAAATCAGAGGTCTGAACATCTTGCATTTTCAAGAACTTGGAAATGTTTAGGGGAAGGTATTGATAGGGAAAACACTGACTAGGAGGAAATATCAGCTAATGAGTAGTTGGGCTTCTAGAAGATAGTCTGACTTAAGTTGTTTAAGATATTTAACTTAACACAACACATGTATGACTTTCCAGCATAGATGAAAGATAAACCAATAACTTACTGTTAGCACCTATTTTAATTTACTCTTTACCTATTTTCCAACTTTTCTAAAATAAGAGTAATCAGCAAATTTATCTACCCAAACATAAGACATTTTCAAAAGCAAAAAAGAGCATTACTAAAGATTATGCTGGAATAGCAGTTGTAAACCAGAACTGTCCCAGGCAAATTAGTGTATACAATCACTCAATTTGTAACCAATCATATCTACCAGTTTTTAGCATAACCATAGTATTTAATTGCCCATAACTGGCCCCCCCAAAAATTGTGACATCTCATTAAACTCTCTCTCACTTAAAGCTGATGCTATTATCTAATTGACTGATTTCAATTCATTTCATGTGACTCAAACACATAAGTTTGCAAATCATTTTCAGTCCACCCACTCTCACTTCTCAGACATAGGTAAGTAGGTCATAGAAGTTCAGAAAAGTCAAACTTTCTTTTTATCATGCTCTTACCAATTTTGACAGAGATGTCAACTGGATGTTTGGTAAGATAAGGGTGATGACAAATGGTAGTATTAAGGCCTATGAATATTTGATCCATATAATTTGATTTTCTAAACATATATTTGAGGAGGTTCAAAATTAAGAAACCCTAGTCAATTTTAAAATCATGCCTTTGTATCAATCAGATGTCAGCATACACTCTAGAATTCTGGTAATTATAGATTTAACATTTATGTTATTGACTACTTACATGAGACCCCAGCATTCTATGAAATATATCCAATTATGGTTTTGCTGAGCCACAGATTTTATTTATAATATGGATATGGGAGTAAACCATTTATTTTAGACAGTGATCCTAGTTGACTATGCTCACCACATCTATGCCTCAATATTGGGTCTACTATTCTTCCCTCATCATAAGGCATTTGGTGAAGGAATTGTATCCAGTAAATCAATAGCTTACAGTTCTTTATAATAAAGTATTTCCCTTTCCCAAGAATCAGGGTCAATTATGTATACAAACAACTCCCTGCTAGTGGACCAGTCCATTCAGATTTGATAGTATAAGTCATAAGACTGGAGAAACAATTTGAACAGACCAAGTTGGATGTCCTCACAGAGTATAAGCATGAGCTTTGTGAACTGGATTGTCCTCCACTCTAGGAATTTTTCTATCTGAAGAACTTTGGTCCCTTGAATTAAAGCACGCTTTTCCTGCACAGTGTTGGATAAACAATGAGAATTCATGCTCTGCAGTGTTCTTTTTCTTTTTGAGTGCCGACAAGCATCACTGTGTCAAGTCAAGCAAGGTACAACACGATTGACTAGTTTGCAATTTTCTTTTACATCAATCGCATTCCAGATAAGACTACTTGAGGCTATAACCCTGGTCACCTTGATCAGGCAAAGGCATATTCCAGGTCCCTAGTATCAACCCATTTGTAAATCATCTCCTTGGGTAGGAGCTGCTAACTTAAGCGTTCCCTGCCCACCATTTTAAAACTATAAATTGCTTGTTTGCTTTCTGTTTCAGTCTCAGAGTGAGATTTCATTTCCAAATTCTTAGACCTTCTTATATAGTCTCTATGTTTCAAATGCTGTTTTAGGGAAAATTTACTTCAGTATTTAAATTTATTCAGTCTGAATAATTTAAGCTCTTTAGAAGAAAAAAAATTGAGTAATCTACAAGTATAATATAAATTGTTAATAATCAGAAAAAGAGAGAATTGGATTTGATTTGAATAAAAAGAGGCAAAGAGAATGGCATAATATATGTTTTGGCTAAACAGCCTAAGAATCTTTAAGATTTTGTGTTCTTATAATATTTTTGCCTATTTTTGGTAGAGGGCTTGGTTATAAGAATGAACATTGCTGTCACTATATAGGTTAGTTACATTAGTTATATATTACTTTGTAACTAAGCACTCCTAAAACAGTTGCCTAAAACAACGTTTTTTGTTTTGTTTTTCTTTGTGGATTGTTGGGTCCAGTGCATGGTTCTTCTTTCCATGTGGTATTGGCTGGAGTTACTCACGTAGCTGCCTTTAGCTAGTCATGGTGTAGCCGGAGGTCTGGATGTTCAGGAAACCCTTGTTCCAATGTCCCACAGTTGGTGTTGGCTCTCAGCGAGGCATCTGGTTGTCTTCCACATGGCCTCTCTCTCGACACGAGTTTAGACTTGTTTCCTCACAACATAGCGGCTGGATTCCAACAGAATGAAAGCAGAACCTGAGTCCTCTGAAAGCCCAATTTCAGAACTGGCACAGAATCGCTTTCACCACATCCTACTGGTCAAAGCAAGTCACAGGTTCCAGATTCCAGAGGAATGGAAAGAGTGTTCATCATTTAATGAAAAAAGAGGCATACAAATGTCAGGATGAATGTAATTTCTGATATCTGTCATTTGAGACAATTACCACTCATGTGGTATCTCTTCTGTCATGTATTTGTCATTAGAAGGACAAATGCTATTGAAACAATGTATATTGCAATCAGACATAAAATATATTGAATGCTTAATAAACTTTCCCTCCTAGTAATTCTTTTAATTTTATTAGTAAAAGTTACTCCAAATTCTTTTCTCCCACGCTTGAAATAAACCTTACCCTCTGCGTCACTCTGTGACCTAGAAGCTAATTTCTCTGGTTTAGTTTGGTTCTTAGTTATTTCCCAGCTTTCCATTCAGTGAAAAGCATATGTTCTGGGGAAAAGGTGGTTTTTGGCCAAGATGTAAAAGCAAGAAGTCATATAACCTTCTATATTTAGTAGAGATTTAATTAAAAATAAATAAAGAAAGAAAGAAAGAATGTTTATCCAAATTTATTATTTTAAATATTAAATTTAATCTATATGGATTTTTCTATAACCAACAATTAAATATAGCAAATAATCATTAACTATAAAGCATGATAAATCAATACCACTTATGTCTTATATGAAAATTTAATCAAACAAATCTTAGTTCTGAAATGTTCTTAATAAAAACATTGATTGTTTCAAAAATATTCTACTTTTAAAAATAAAACTCTACAGCTTCTGGCCACACTTTAAAAAGAAAAAAAAATAAAAATAAATATGTAAAAACTAAAAGTAAAAACTCATCTAAAGCAAAACTCATGATGATGTATCATATTCTCTGTCATATTATTTGAAAAAAAATTTTTTTCAAGATGTATAATATGGCTAGAAGCATTCAGAGCAACAAATTCTGAAGATAAACTATTTGAAAAGAGACATGAGGAAATTCCTGTGTCTCCAAATGGTGGACTAAACTCACACAATGGGGCATGACTTGTTATCATCTGCTAGAATGTTTCAAGTGGCCTGATCTGACAAGACAGAGTTGATTTACAGTTAATGTTTTATCTGATTCCAACTTCTAACAAGAGAATAGTCACTTCTGTTTATTTGGGGAACGGCAGATTTATCCTGACTTACTATGCAGAATAAATCCCTAGAAGACATAAATCATATTAAACATGTAGAAATCAAAATCAACCTCATCTTTGCCCTTATATTTTATATGTGGTGAGGGATGTGAATGGGAGGTGGGGAGACGGAGTTTGTATGTGCATGTGGTGTATGTTTGTGTGGTTTGTATATGTGTATATAAAATACCAGTTTAAGTCATAGCAGGAGGAAAAAAGAAACCTTTTTTTATTTCAAAATCTATATAATCTAATAAGAGTTATATTTAAATTATGAGATATTTTTCAGATTCTAAAGACAAAATCATAAAGTACACTTTTAAAATTATCATTGCCGAATGCAACAGTGTTATGGTTTGACTGTGTCCCCACTCAAATCCCATCTTGAAATCCCATGTGTTGTGGAAGGAACCTAGTGGGAGGTACTTGAATCATGAGGGCAGATCTTTCCCATGCTGTTCTCCTGACAGTGAATAAATCTCACAAGATCAGATGGTTTGAAAACGGAGAGTTTCCCTGCATAAGCTCTCTTCTCTTGTATGCTGCTGTGTGAGATGTGCCTTTCATGTATCATGATTAGGAGGTCTCCCCAGCCATATGAAACTGTAAGTACATTAAATGTCTTTCTTTTGTAAATTGCCCAGACTTGAGTATGTCTTTATCAGCAGTGTGAAAATGGACTAATACAGAAAATTGGTACTAGCAAAGTGGGGTGTTACTGAAAAGATACCCAAAATGTGGAAGCAACTTTGGAACTGCATAACAGGCAGGGTTTGGAACAGTTTGAAGGGCTCAGAAGAAGACAGGAAATATGGGAAAGTTTGGAACTTCCTAGAGAATTGTTGAAAGCTTTGCCCAAAATGCGGATAGCCATATGGACAATAAAGTCCAGGCTGAGGTGTTCTCAGATGGAAATAGGAACTTACTGGGAACTGGAACAAAGGTGACTCATTATGTTTTAGCAAAGAGACTGGTGGCATTTTGCCCCTGCCCTAGAGATTTGTGGAAATTCGAACCTGAGGGATAAGATTTAGGATATCTGGTGGAATAAATTTCTGTGCAGCAAAGCATTCAAGAGGTGACTTGGGTGCTGTTAAAGCCATTCCATTTTATAAGAAAAGCAGAGCATGAAAGTTCAGAAAATTTGTAGCCTGACAGTGCAATAGAAAAGAAGATCCCATTTTCTGAGGAGAAATTCAAGCCAGCTGCAGAAATTTGTGTCAGTAATGAGGAGGTGAATGTTAATCCCAAAGTCTATGAGGAAAATGTCTCCAGGGCATGTCAGAGGTCTTACTTACTTACTGTGAAGCCCCTCCTATCACAGGCCTGGAGGCCTGGGAGGGAAAAATGGTTTTGTGGGCCGGGACCAGAGTCCCTCTGCTGTATGCTGTCTAGGAACTTGGTGTCCTCCATTCCAGCCTTTCTAGCTATGACTAAAAGGGGTCAAAGTACAGCTTGGACTGTTTCTTCAGAGGGTGGAAGCCCCAAGTCTTGGCAGCTTCCACATGATGTTGAGCCTGTGAGTGCACAGAAGTCAAGAATTGAGCTTTGGGAAATTCTGCCTAGATTTCAGAAGATTAATGAAAATGCCTGGATGCCCAGGCAGAAGCTTGCTTCTCCATGAGGAGGGGACCCCTCATGGAGAACCTCTGCTGGGGCAGTGCAGAAGGGAAATGTGGGGTTGGAGCCCCCACACAGAGCCCCTGTTGTGGCAACCCCTAGTGGAGCTGTGAGAAGTCCCCAGAATGGTAGACCCACCAACATTTCACACCTTGCACCTGGAAAAGCTACAGACACTCAATGCCAGCCCATGAATGTAGTCAGGAAGAAGGCTGTACCCTGCAAAGCCACAGGAGTAGACCTGCCCAAGAACATGGAAATCCACCTCTTGCATCAGCATGATCTGGATGTGAGACATAGAATCAAAGGAGATCATTTTGGAGCTTTAATATTTAACTGCCCCACTGGATTTCTGACTTAGATGGGCCTGTTTCTCCCATTTGGAATGGCTGTATTTACCCAATGCCTGTACCACCTTTGTATCTAGGAAGTAACTAACTCACTTTTGATTTTACAGGCTCATGGGTAGAAGGCAGTTGCCTTATCTCAGATGAGACTTTGGACTGTGAACTTTTGAGTTAATGCTGAAATGGGTTAAGACTCTGGGAGACTGTTGGGAAGGCACGATTGGTTTTGAAATGTAAACACATGAAATTTAGGAGGGGCCGAGGTGAAGTGATATGATTTGGCTCTGTGTCCCACCCAAATTTCATCTTGAATTGAACTCTCATAATTCCCATGTTTGTAGAAGAGACTTGGTGGGAGATAATTGAATTGTGGAGGTGGTTTACCTAATGTTCTTCTCATGGTAGTAAAGTCTCATGAGATCTTTTTTAATGGGTTTCCACTTTTGCTTCTTCCTCATTCTCTTGTTTTGTCTGCTGTGATGTGAGATGTGCCCTTCACCTTCTGCCATGATTGTGAAGCCTCCCTATACATGTGGAACTGTGAATCCAATAAAGCTCTTTCTTTTGTAAACTGCCCAGTCTCAGGTATGTCTTTATCAGCACTGTGAAAATGGATTAATAACAAAGAGTGAATATTTTTTCATTGAGATTAGAAAAAAAAATGTCAGTTGTGCTAGGCAGAATGGTGCCCACCCACAATCCCCTATTCACCCAATATATCCATGCATGAATCCCTGGACCTGTGGACATGTTACCTTATAGGAATGTAGACTTTGTACCAAAAATTAAGGATCATAAGATAGGGAAGATCATTCTGGATTATCTGAGTGGGTCCTATCTGATCACTTGGTTTCTTAAAATTGAAGAACCATTCTGAGTTGTGGCCAGAGAGGGAAATATGACTATGGAAGAAATGTTGGAGAGATGTGGTATGAAAATTACTCAACCTGCCATTGCTTGCATTCAACCAAGGAATGCAATCCCTAAAACCTGAAAGAGGCAAGAAAACAGACTTCCCCCTTATATTAGACCATTCTCACACTGCTATAAAGAACTACCTAAGTTTGAGTAATTTATGAAGACTCACAGTTCCACAGGTTTAACAGGAAGCATAATTGGGAGGGCTCAGGAAACTTACAATCAGGGCAGAAGCACATCTTGGGGAGAGATAGAGAGAACAAAGAGGGAAACGTCACACACTTTCAAACAACCAGATCTCATGAGAATTCACTCACTATCCTGAGGACAACAATAAAGAAGTTCACCCTCATGATTCAATCACTTGCTACTAGGTCCTTCTCCTGAAATGTGGGGATTATAGTTCAAGATGATATTTGGGTGGGGACATAGTGCCAAACCATATCATCCCTAGAGAACCTAGAATGGAATAAAGCTTTGATAATAACCTGATTTTCTCTCAGTGACATCTACATGAGATTTTTGATCCATAAAACTGGAAGATAATAAACTTGTGTTATTTTAAATCAGCAAGTTTGTGGTAATTTGTTTTATTTATTCAACTCTCCCCACCCCACCCAAAAGGCCCATAGTTTTGAGGAATGATTTGTTATAATAGTTACAACACATGCCTCTTTCCTTTCTTTGTAATTCTTACACAATTTAATTCTAGGCTATTTTCTGTACAATTATTTAAATTATTTATACACAAAGCTACAATCCACTATCCCTGAAGATACATAAAATATTTAGGCAGTGCCAACCTTCAAATTGTTTTTACATTTTTATATATTCTAATAATTTATCTATGTTGAAACCAATCTGTTGGTAAATGAATATTGCTTAAGTGAATGTAAACTGCAAATGTTAATACATTTATTTTAATTGTATTTGTTTCAAAGCACAGTAAACTTTCTACTATGATTACTACTTTTTTCCTTCCAGTGATAATATGGCAAATACTGTCATGGCTTAATAAAGGGTTATATCTACTTCTGTCACTTTCTCTAATAACATCCTAATTTTGAAGCAGGTAGAACCTAACTTTTAAGCTTCAGAGAATGGTTTACAATTAGACTAAAACCGCAGTGCTATGGTCCTATCCTGCTTGCTTGTGTTGGGTCGAGAGTTGGATTTTTACGGAGTTGTGGCAAACAATATTCAAGAGAAAATATTTTACAGGACTTTTGATTTCCAGAAAAGTTTTACATCCCACTCATCACCTATGAATGAAAGTTAATGTCATGAACCACAGTCACCATCTTTTATCTATACGGAAATTGATGAGCACAAACACAAAAGGCCTGCATGGAGTAGAAGGATTGAGAGACTTGCTTTGGACTGCCAACCATGGCCTTAATTATTAAATAATTAAATGACTGTTTTGAATGACTTAAAACTTTTAACATAAATTACTATTCATTTGTCTTTCTGCTACTTACAACCAAACAAGTTAACGGACATAGGTAAGAAGTCGTTTCTTTAGACACTAACATAAACACAAGTAGTCATAAACCCTTTAAGTTAAAAATTTTACCTGTGGTTTTATCTACATTGGAGCCTAAATAAATTTTGAAAATTAAAAACAAACACACATATCGGGCTCTGGTAAATATTTAGAGCTCTCAGAAAATGTTTTTCTCCACTACAGGAATATTTGAACCAAACTCAATTTATACATTTTCTTTAACTTTTGTAGCAGATTCAGTGTTACTTACTGATTGACTCATGATTAATACTAGTTGTTCAATACAGCATGCAAAGAAAAATACTGTTCTAAACTGCTGTTTAGTTAAGATTTTTATGAGATGTAGACATGACAAAATTTAGGGTCTGCTATTACTTATATGTATGTAATAAAGATTTTTTTTTTTTTGCTCCCATTATAAAAGTCATGGTGGACAATTAGATAACAAAAGACCGGTTAGCCAGGAGAAAGCAAAACAAATCTATTTAATCAAGTTCTTTATGACACCAAAGCCTTTAGAAATGAAGAACGAAAGACCCAGGGAAAAGTATTTTTATGCTTTGGTTTCAGGAAGCATGGACAGCAGTGTAGATATGTGTTTAGACAAAAAGTATATGCTATAATGACAATAAACTGAGGGAAACTCAGCAAGCCCTATTTGTTCAGATTCTTCTTGGCCTGCGTAGCATTCCTTCCCCAAGTATGGGACAGGACTCTTCTGAAATGAGGGTCATATGGCTTTGTAATACTGAAAGTATTCAAGGGAAGTAGGGCAGAGAGTGACCTCTCTTGGTTTTATGGTTTGCTTTGGGAGAGAAGAGTTCTAGTTTTTTGTGACTCACCTTAAGAAAGAGGAATTCTAGTTTCTATAACCTGCTTAATGGGAGAAATGAAAAGTCAAAAGGAGGGTGGGAGAAGGTGGGAGAGAAATTCATGCTTCTGAGGTCCTTTCAATCTCCTTCAATTCAAAGTACTCAGCATGCCAAAGTACCACGTCAGGGGTATTGTGTTCTGAGCCCCACCATGTGCATAGTACTTCCACATTGTCATCCGCAGTCCTCCCTACCTACCCAGCCGTAGACACCATGAACTCTCACTTTGTTTCATTTTAAGTTCCAGGATACATGTGCAGAACGTGCAGGTTTATTACATAGGTATACATGTGCCATGGTAGTTTGCTGCACTTCTCAACCCATTCTCTAGGTTTTAAGCCCTACAGGCATTAGGATTTGTCTTAATGCTTTCCCTCTTCTTGCCCCCCACCCTCAACAGGCCCCGGTGAGTGTTGTTCCCCTCTCTGTGTCCATGTGTCATGAGCTCTCATGTTTTTCCTAACTCTGTCTACACCCTTCTGCCTCAAATCGTTTTTTTTTTTTTTTCCTGAGATGGAGTCACTCTGTCACCCAGGCTGGAATGAAGCTGTGCAATCTTGACTTGCTGCAGCCTCCAGCTCCCAGGCTCAAGCTATATTCTCCTGCCTCGGCCTCCCGCGTAGCTGGGATGACAGGCATGCACCACCAGCCCTGGCTAATTTTTGTATTTTCAATAGAGACAGGGTTTTGCCTTGTTGGCAAGGGTAGTCTCAAACTCCTGACCTCAAATGATCCCACC
Organism: Plecturocebus donacophilus; assembly: GCA_004027715.1. NCBI lineage: Eukaryota > Metazoa > Chordata > Mammalia > Primates > Pitheciidae > Plecturocebus > Plecturocebus donacophilus. The sequence goes on from PVKP010007800.1 coordinate 21,374, forward strand.
CACTTCAGCGTCCCAAAATGCTGGGATTACGGGTGTTAGCAACTGCACCTGACTCCCCACATCCTTTTCTAAGAAGCAAAATGTTTTTGTTGGTATTGTATAGTGTCTTTATAAGACAAGCATGAGGTTAAAGCAATTTGGCATATAAGTTTCAACAGAAAATATGTTTTCCATCAGACCCTTTGGCAAAATTGTAAAATAGATTAAGTTTGTGTTGGGCGCCCTTGGTTGGTCCCTTCCTCTTTAGATATATCTGTCTAGATAGATAGATATAGATCTATTTTGCAATTTTGCCAAAGGATTTATCTATATAGATATAAATGGTTAGATAGAGCCAAATATAGATAACTATATAGACTGATACAGATAAATGATAGATTTTAAACTCCAACCTTTTCCCTTCTTCTGACTTTTGACAGTGTGTTTTCAGTGTTGAAGATCCAGTAACCCTCTCTTCACATGAAAAGTGCTTGTAAGTCTTCTCATTTCTGCAACTGATATCATTTGAGAAGAAAATAATTTAAATTCATTCATATTAGAGAATAACTGGCTGATAGGCTCAACTACCCCTATAATTATTTTTATTTTAAAACAAGGAGATTATTAACCTAAATTACACTCATTAGAGAAGCAGCTGGCATATAGGACAAAGTTTCAGTCTAAGCTGTCTATGTGAAACTGACCGTCACGTCACTCATTCTAACCAGGACTCACTTTTGTCAGCTTTGAAAACACAAGTATGAATTAGAAAACTATTAGTGCTTCTAAAAAATTTCAACGTACTATGATTCTTTGCATAAGGAGGAGAATAATTTTGAATCAGGGGACCTCGATTATGCCTTGTCTAGAACAGGTATGAATAATCTGACAAATTGGTTCTACAGATTTTTTTAACTTCAATCAAAAGGCGATAAAACTAAACATTTTTTAAATACATAAATTTTTAACAAGAAAGAAAATTCTGAGAGCCAAGTTTTTTTCCGCTTGGGAATTAGCTCTCCAAGAGAGTTTTTGAGATATTACCACATTGAGAATGAATAAAGAAAGATTTATGTAGTGGATGATATTTGATCATTGTGTTCATTTATTCTTTAAGAGCAAACTTTAGGCAATGCAGAACCATTTGACAGGTGTGAAAGACCAGCAGCTGTAGAAACACACAGTCTGTGGGAAGAAACCTGACATATAGCCCCACCTGCTTGCAGAAGGCACAGGTCCACATAGAAAACTTGAACCTTTCACTGTAACCTATGCTTTTTCTTTGAAATTTGACTTGCTACTATCTCCTAAGTAAACAATGACAGGAATTAAAGCTAGCATTCCTCTTTCAAGCAAAGTATATTTTAGTTATTAAAAGGCAAAAAAAAATTGTCTCAGTTTTAATTGGCTAGATTTGCCATCCATCTCTTGTACGTGCTGAAAGGTTACCAAATGAAGAAAAGCTGCAGTGAATTCAAGTTATTGCTCAGGTAATTGCTTATAGCACTTAGTTTTAACCGCAATCTAAAGTAAAGTGCTATTAATAAAAAGCTTTGTGACAAGAAAAGTTTATTTTAGAGTGGTGTAACACATTTTGGAGTGATGCTGGAGTTCCAGAGTCAGGTGTTAGAGCATCTATAAAGCAGAAAATAATTTGCATTTGAGGGAAATTGAAAATAATTGAAATCAGTTATGAAGTACAGATAACAGGGAATTTCAGTGTTTTTATAATATATTATTTCTCCCGCAGCATTCTCACTACTAAACAACTGGAACAAAAGTTTTAAAATATCATTTACATCATAATAGGGAGCTTAGAGGTATATAAAATTTAAATTCAATCTGAAACTCATGCATGGCAGAATATTAGTATTGTGCTGATACATTTTTACAGAATGCTTGAAAAGGTTGCAACCACGTTAGTTCTTACCTAAAATAAAATAATTGATCCTTAACTTTGCGTACATTTCCAGCAATCATTCCAAGTTCTTCAAACACCCTTAAAACATAATCTATGGCATATTTTATGTAATATATTTTAATGCTAAGTTTTTTAGCATTTTTTCTAAGATATCATTTGCATGAAGAAAACATTAACACAACCAAAATCTCAATCCAATTCCCATTACAGTCAAGATCCTGATCCATTTTTTTATTGATCAAAATTTGAGATTATCTGTTCATTTTAACATATAACATTAGAAGATATTTATGTTAGATGATAGACAGTTGATACCCACCTGGGGGTATAAATGGAAAAATAAAACACAAAGTAAGACTGTTCTATTTTTGTATAATAGTGATTTCTTTGATTTGGGCCTATTGCTTTCTTTATCACAGGCTGCTGTTCTAATGTTACAACCACGTTGAGAACTAAATGATATGTGTAAAAATGGAGAGATTCTTCTCCTAAATGCACTCAACAGCACACAATGGCTATATCCCAAATTTTCAGTAAATTCGTTGGCTGCTTTGGGCATGCCAGCAGATGCTGCTTTTCTTTTGGTTTTGGTTTTGTTTTTGAGATAGAGTCTCTCTCTATCACCCAGGCTTGAATACAGTGGCACAATCTTGACTCACCGCAACCTTTGCCTCCCAGGTTCAAGTGTTTCTTGTGCCTCAGCCTCCTGAGTAGTTGGGATTACAGGCATGCACCCATACACTTGGCTAACTTTTGTAATTTTAGTAGAGATGGGGTTTTGCCATGTTGGTCAGGCTGGTCTCAAACTTCTGATCTCAAGTGTTCTGCCCATCTCGGCCTCCCAGAGTGCTGGGATTACAGGCGTGAGCCACTGCGCCTGGCCTATCATTGCCTTTCTTGTTGAAGAATTTTCCATTTGCTTCTGCTGACACTCATCTGCACACTGTCCTGGCTCCCATCATGCCATGACTTTTCTCCTGGGCTTCAGCATGCCTTTCTTCTTTGGCTCACTGTCAAGACTCTGAACATACACAATAGAGCTTACCTAGAGGAGCTTCAGTCTTCCCTTTTTTGCTCACCATGATCTGGTTATGGTTCAAGATTTCAATTCATTGTAACCGTAGGTAGTAATGGAACATTTTAAGGAAATAATGGCTGTCTACTTATGAAACTGCAAGCAGCTACTATGATAGGTTCAAAACACAGGCATTGCTATTAGGCAATTATTTTCAGCCTATTGTTAGTGCAGTGAAGACTCTACCTCTATCTCCCTGCCTACAGGTGAATGTGATAACACTTTGGACCTTCTTTGTTACTCATCAAGTCACGGAGTATCTTTTGTTTAAATAATTCTATAGCAACTTTCATCTCTGTATTACTAATCACCTTGAAGACATGCAAGCTTTACTGTTATACATGGGACCAGTTCACAGTAATTCCTTTTTCCAAAGTTTTACAAAACATATTTTAATATTCCTATCTCATTTAATCTCCAAAAGAGCTCTGTTTCTATCCTCACTTCATGATGTGAAAAGTGAGATGTGGTAAAGAAGCAAGAGTTGCCTATCGTTACCAACCTAGAAAGTGACAGCATAAGTAGAACACAGTTCTCTAGCCTGACAAAATGCTTTTTTCCACATGTAATCTATCAGAGATATTTAATACTTGATGTTTAGCTGATGTTAAATTTATAGCATTTAACTGACCCTACACATTAGTTTGTAATTTTATGCATATCATCTTCAGTGTCCTATAAGGGAGACATTACTTGCCAGCATACAGTGGTTTCAGGCTTATTTTCACAGGCTTCTGAAGACAATTATAGCCTAATGACTAAAGACTTTCCCAGAGCTGGAATTCTTTTCTGAAATGAGTTACCCAGATCCATTTTATGCATGGCTACATGAAATAAAATAAAAACAGAAGATCATCATTTTTCATTTTCTTATTCAGATTCTGATCTGTAAGTACTTCCTGAGATCCTACCATGTGCCAGATGCCAGATTACATGTTCTCGGATATGATTACTAGATAATATATAATTTGTAACACACACACACACACACACACACACACACGCACACACACACACACACACCAAAAAGTTATTTTAACAAATAACTTCTGGTTGGTCTCAAACTCCCTTCTGACTTAGTCTCTGAGTTTTGCTATCTTCTTCAAAAAGAGAAACTTGCTTACCCATTGCTCAAGCTCAGGTTTACTAACGCTGAATGCTTTATAAATCCAATAAATACAGTTCAGAAGTTTTGATGTTGATCTTTTTTTTCTCTCTTATCTGTCAGACTGCAGAGATCAGAAGCACTCTTGCATGGGGGTCAAGAGGCACATTGCCTGTCAGTGGCTTTATGGTTGACGATGCAGTCTTCGATTCAAAATGAAATATGCTCAAGCGTTGCCAGTAAAATAGATATAGGAGTTTAATGCCACAAGAGTCATACTTTTGACCTATTTCTCTTAATAATCTTAATCAAATAAATATGACTACATATGTATATTTTCCTAAAATGTCTAATCTCGGAGTAACATCTTAAAGGCTTGTGATCGGTTATACTTGTATTTTAGAAAGACAGCTCTAATAGTTTGAGGAATAAATTGGGGAGTATAGAAACAAAGTTAGGATGTTGTTGCCATAATCTAAACAAAATAATAGGACCTCAAATGGCCCAGAGGCAATGAGAACACTGAACAGCTAAAAAAAATAACAGTAGTTCTTAGATATTGATTAGACGTTAAATAAGGGTTGGTATTTCAAGATTTTTAGTTGATACACTTAAGAGAAAATTATGTGATTAGAATGGATGACAAATACATGAAGAAAACTAGTTTAGATTCAAGATTAGCTTGGGGTGCTTTGAAACATCTGTATTGGGTGATCAAGAACTGGTGCTCAAGAAAGGTCAAGGATGATGACGTGGGGACAACCACATTTAAACCAGAAAGAAAGTCAGGGGCATGTGGAGGATAAGAGAAGGCTATGGGGCCTGCTGGAGTGGCTCAGGTCTGTAATCCCTACATTTTGGGAGGCCCAGGTAGGTGGATCACAAGGTCAGGAGATCAAGACTATCCTGGCCAATATGGTGAAACCCCATCTCTACTAAAAATGTGAAAATCAGCTGGGTGTGGTGGCACACACCTGTAGTTCCAGCTCCTCTGGAAGCTGAGGCAGGAGAATCATTTGAACCCGGGAGGCGGAGGTTTCAGTAAACAGAGATTGCACCACTGCATTCCAGCCTGACAGAGTGAGACTCCCTCAAAAAGAAAAAAAAGAAAAAGACTATGAGCCAAGAATAAAAAACCTAAGGAATTACAATGCTTAAAAACTGAAGGGAGGGCCAAATGAAGACTCTGTAGAAAGATTATAATGGTTAGGAGGAGAAGAGTGCTAGTAAAAGAAGCTGAAAAGATACTTCTTTTAAAACTGTTAAATGCTACCAAGCAATTAAGAAAAAATACTAAAAAGCATGCTTTAGATTTAAAACAGTTTTCCCAGGCAATTTAAAGAAAGTAGTTTATTTTGAGTGACCAAAACAGAAGGCAAACTGCAAGGCACTGGGGAATGGAAGGAAGACTAACAAGTGGAGACAGCTCACAGAAGATCAAACTTTCAATCAGCCAACCCAAAGAGCAACAAAGGGATGGACATTGATTGTTATGAAATAAAAATGAGGTTATCTGAAGAATACACTTCATAATAAAAGTCACAATTATCAAAGTATAAAAATAAAAGTCATAATTATCAAAACTTTCTGATTCTCTTTTTCCTTTATATTTTCTCGAAATATGAAAACCGTAGAGGTTAGTTTTGTGAAAGAATTCCCACTGTGCAAAAGAAAAGCTACATGCAAGTATAAGTATTCAGCTTCCCAGTTTTCAAGATGAAACTTTGAAGTTATTTAAAATTGTTTAATTAACTGCATTCTTTAAATAACTTTAAAGTTTACCTGAATGTAATTAAATTAAAATCTCTAAATATTACTTTCATGGTCTTTTGAAAGGTAGCAAATATCAGAATTCTGGCACCATGAAGTAAAGAAAGGTTGCTATATCTATCAAAACAATAGTAACTACAGTTGTTGAAACAAGATAAAACTTAAATAGATATTATTTTAACAAGATCTCTAGAGCATAGTGTTTAACTTATGAGGCATTTAGAAATTTCTTTGTTTTAAGTAGATCAACATAAAATGTCATTAGTACACAAAATATTATTTAGGATAGAATGAATCTCTCTATTGGTCTCTTAGAACAAATTAACCTTATTTTAACAGAAAAAAGTCTACAGAGAATCTTATAAATCTATGCACATAAATGTATAGTTGCTAGATTTTGTAGCTGGCTAAAATTTTCATTGCTTTTTCCAAAATAAAGTTTACTCTGGACATATGTTCACCAGCTAGAGAAAACTCTTCCCACACTTCCTTGTAGCTAAGTGGATCCTTATGACTTCACTTAATTAAATATAAATGAAAATTTTAAAATTGCTTGGTCTTGCCTACATTCTTTTTAGTTTACATAAGACAGAACAGAAATGTGCCTATGATCTAGCTTTGGCTTTTGAGGTATATTTTACATTGTGTAAATGTATAAATTTTAAGTGTAGCACTCTGACAAAATGTATACACCCACCTAATGATCACTCAATCGAGATGTGGAACATTTTCATTATTTCTAAAATTTCCTTATTCCACTTATTCATCCATGTTATTTTATGTACCAATAGGTTCTTTTTTTATTCCTTTGTGTGAATATTTTTATTTTTTCCACTATTAATGGGAATTTGGGTTGTTTCTAGTTTATGGCTATAAGAAGAGCTACTATACTATATTATTGTTAATTTTTTGTAAAAACGTATGTTTCTACTTTTCTCACATAAATACATAGAATTGCTGGGCTATGGGAAGAGTATGTTTAACTATTATGGAAACTCATAGAACAATTTCCAAAGTGCTTGTACCATTTTAGATTTCCACCTGCAATGTATATAAGAGCAGGTTTTTATTGTGCAGATAAAGATAACACCCTAAGAGATGAAGATGCAACTATATGGGAATAAACTTGGTCCCTCAATTGGGCCATAATTTCCCACCACCTTGGACTATTTCCTTTGGCTCTTCTCCATAAAACAGATGGATAGTGAGGTGCTGAGGGGGTAAGCAATGGGTTTAATCTGCTCAGTGTAAGCACAAATGAAGTATATATTTTGTATTGAATGTCTAAACAATAAAATCAACTAAAATCCAATCTGCCTTTTAAAAAAAGTTACCATGTATTGCATTTCTAAACAATGTTAGTGAGGAAACTACTTCCAACCAGAGCATACCATTCATACACCCCAGCCCTTGGTATGTCACTGAAATAAATGACTGTCTTGCTCAAGCCACTGTATACTTTTGATATTTATTGATTCTTCATCTTTCTTTAAAATAGCTGAATTTAAGGTATTACATACTTTCTTAAAACTATGCATATAATGTATTAACATTTGATGTTACTGATAAATACAAATTTGTTAATATTTAGGACATATTCTTAAACATGAGATATCAACTGCCCTTAATCAGCACTAGTAGCCTATTGTCTAATTTTATATTACATAGAATCTTTTCTATGGGACTGATGAATAGTAAGAATTTAGGGATATCTGACTTCTACAATAGAGATCTATATTTCACAGTAGGATTTTAGACCATCATCCTGATATTCCTTAGCAGCAGAGCTTATCTCAGTAGCACTTACTGAGCACCATATCACCGGGCATACAGATATACAATCTCTCTTTGTAAATTCTCTGTCAGCCTGAACAAATGAAGTAAATGCAACACCCACATCAAACCTCATCCACCATACTTTACTCTCTTGCCCAATGGCCTTGATATTTGGCTGCCTTTAGAACCTTTACTACAATTTTAGGATTGAACATGTCTTCGCTTTTGAGTTACAACTGTAGCTCCTCCTCGGTGCCATTTTTTAGTTTTGTTTTGTTTTTGTTTTTTCCATGACAAGGACACATCCATAGACTACATCAGTGTACTCCAAACATACTCACCATTGGTGATACAAAACTAGCATTGCCATGAATGAAAGAAAGTAGGTACAAGAAAGCCCTTGCTATTCTTTATGGAGTTTGGTCAACAGAATTTGTTACTTTTTGGACCTCTAATTATAAGATAAAGATAAATTGCAAAAAAAAATCTACCTGTTGCAAAAATGCATATATATGTATGTATATATATATATTTCCTGTCTATATACTTCAGGAAAAGTTCTCTAGGATCACACCTGTAGTTGAACAAATTTTATTATTTATTCCAGAAAGGAAAAACAACTTTCATGAACAGTTGTGAGACATTTCAGTAAGTATGTAAGAAAGGACTGTTTACAATAGCAAAGACCTGGAGCCAACCTAAATGCCCATCAATAATAGATTAGACAAGGAAAATGTGGCACATATGCACCATGTAGTACTATGCAGCCATAAAAAATGATGAGTTTGTGTCCTTTGCAGGGACACAGACGAATCTGGAAACCATCATTCTCAGCAAACTGACATAAGAACAGAAAATCAAACACCACATGTTCTCACTCATAGGCAAGTGTTGAACAATGAGAAGATGTGGATAGAGAGAGGGGAGAATCACACACTAGGGTCTGTTGGGGGGGGTTGGAAAGGACAGTTGGGGGAAGGGTGGGGAGGGATAATGTGGGGAGAAATGCTAGTATAAGTGATGGGGGGATGGAGGCAGCAAACCACCTGGCCATGTATGTACGTATGCAACAAGCCTGCATGATCTGCACATGTACCCCAGAACCTAAAGTACAATTTAAAAAAAAAGCAAAGTTAAAGACATAGATAAAAAATACCCCAGCTTGGTACAAACAAGCTTGGACTATTAATCAGTAATTAATAGAATACTTAAGAACTAGAAGTCCTAAGTGTAAACAGGCAGGACAAACAATTTAAGCCTCAGTAAGAAGTGACATGGGCACTGAACAGCCAGAGGCAAAGCTTTGATACCAATATGGGCTTATAACTGAGACTATCTTCTTTCTTAGTCCAGTGCCTGGCACACAAAAATTGCTTAACAAATATTCTCAGAGCTAATGTAATTAATAGACTTTAACATACGAACTTGTATTAGGGTTCACTTAGAGGGACAGAACTAATAGGATATATGGAGGTTTATTAAGTATTAACTTACATGATCACGAGGTCCCACAATAGGTGGTCTGCAAGCTGAGGAGTAAGGAGAGCCAGTCCTCCGCCCCAGACTTAAGAACTTGGAGTTTGATGTTTGAGGGCAGGAAACATCCAGCATGGGAGAAAGATGTAAGCTAGGAGGCTAGGCCCATCTTATCACTTCACATTTTTCTGCCCGCTTTATATTTGCTAGTGACTGATTAGTTGGTGCCCACCCAATTAAAGGTGGGTCTGCCTTCCACAGCCCACTGACTCAAAGGTTAATCTCCTTTGGCAACACCCTCACAGACATACCCAGGATCGATATTGCATCCTTCAATCCAATCAAGTTGACACTCAGTATTAACCATCCCAGAACTTATTTTGAAGTGCTGCTAAGCTGGAATGTTGAGCTGAAATAAGATAAAGGAGATCACCTGTAACTTGTAGGCTGTGAGGTTTATTATGCTGGGAAGCAAGAATGAGCAGAGACAGTGGAGGTAGCACAAATTGATAACAATTTCTCTCAAACACAGCAGGAAATAAGAGCTTGTTTCTATATCTTTTTAAGTTAAACTATTATACTTTAGTTTGCATTTTTTGCTGAAAAGAAGAAAGAGCAATACACTACAGAGAATTCCAGTTTCTGGTTCAGCATGTAAAGAGCTTAGAAGTCACCACTCCATGCTAACAACAAGTAAAAAGCCAAACAAATGGAAAAATCAACACCTCTTCTTAGATTCATCAAATAAGTAAGGTTGTAGACCAAACCACTGCTCCTAAAGCTGCAGAGACAGGTAGATAGAGAGAACCACAACTTATGCGAGGAGAAACCCCTGCATGAACAACTACCTGGGTGGATAGAAAAACCTAGTGATTGACCATTTATCGTAGACTCTCTACGGACAAATCCAAGAGTTAAAAACTCCTGGGGGACCCAGTTATGAGAGGTCCCCTACACTTCTGTGAGTTTTACCTCTGGGAGCTCTACCAGGTCTCACAGTAAGTATTGGAGAAGAGTCCCCTTCATACTTCCAGCACAAAGAGGGAGAAAAAGTAAACATTGAAATATACCAGAGTACCCTGGTATATCTCAATGGTTTCTTAACAAAGCCTGGCCTCAGGAAACAGTATTTTACCAGAGCTTTAACTACTGGGGTTTCCAGAGCCTAATTAGCCTGTGGAAAAATAAATATCCAACACTAGCCCTCTCTAGTTATTCTGTACCACCTAAGAGTGTGGGGGGAAAAAAGCAAAGAAAGAACTGAACACTGCTTGTGAAGTTCACAGCCCAAGGGCTCAAGCTGACTAAAACACTGAAACCTAATCATGAGACTACAGAACATTTTCCCTCTCTCCACATGTTACTACTACATTACTAAAGTCCTATTTACTACATTCCTTTTACTTGGTTCCTTTAACCAAGTATATTATGTCTCTTTTTCAAAAAAAAAAAGAAAAAGAAAAATTGCAAGGAATACTAAAAGGCAAAAAAAAACAAAAAAAAAACCCACCATTTTTTCAATGACATAGCATAGCAAGCATGAGTACTGGACCCAGACATACCAAGGACATTGGAATTATTATTCCATGAGTTTAAAACAACTTTCATATGTTTTTTTTTTTTTTTTTTTTTTTTTTTTTTTTTTTTTTTTTTTTTTTTTTTTTTTTTTTTTTTTTTTTTTTTTTTTTTTTTTTTATATATATATATATTTTTTATTGCATTTTAGGTTTTGGGGTACATGTGAAGAACAGTTTACAATAGCAAAGACCTGGAACCAACCCAAATGCCCATCAATGATAGACTGGACAGGGAAAATGTGGCACATATACACCATGGAATATTATGCAGCCATCAAAAACAACTTTCATATGTTAAAAGCTCTCACGGAAAGAGACAACAGACCAGAATAGGTGGATAATGTAGGCAAAGAGATGGAAGTTCTAAGAAAGAATTAAGAAGAAATGCTAAAGATAAAAAAAAAGCAACAATACTACCACACATGACACAACAATGCTGTAACAGAAATAACGAGGGCTTTCGATGGACTCATCACAGCTGAGGAAATCATCTCTGTGCTTAAGGATATGTCAATAAAACTTTCAAAAATGAAAATCCAAGAAAACAAAAAGACTAAAAGAACGAAAATCAAAAACAAAAACTCAGCATAGAATATTCCAGAACTCTGGGACAACTACAAAAGGTGTAACATACAAGTAATATCAATACCACGAGAAGAAAAAGGGAAAGGAACAGAAGTAATATTCGAAAAAAAAAATGACTGAGAATTTCCCTTAAATTAATGTCAGACACCAAATCACAGATCCAGTTTACTCACAGAACAGCAAAGAGAAGAAATGTCAACAAACCACACCCAGACATGTCATATAAAACTGCAGAAAAAAATCAAAAAGAAAAATACATTAAAAAGATAATTAACCAAACATCCTTCCCATTGGTTTTAGATAGTCTCTTACTACTACAATCTCAATTCATCACTCTCTTCCTAATAAGTAAGACACAAGAGATTATTTACTTAAGTCAAATAAACATTAGGCATCAGAGAAATTATTTCACACTAATTTGAATCTACTGAAATAACTGGCTTTGAATTCAAGCAAAACTGAGTTTTACTTCTTACTCACACTCTAAACACATTTGACATTAAAAAAAAATACTATCTTAATTTCACTAAGCCTTGGTTTTTGATGCCATAAAAAGGATAGCAGTATTTATTTATCAGGGCTATTATGAATATTATAAATTATGTCTGTAAAACTAGGTAATATCTAAGAATAGCAGCATCTTTGTACACAATAGCTACTCTCTTTAGGAGTAGTGAAAAGTTACGGAAATATAGAAATATGAAGAGAAATAGAACAAGAAATATGTTCTAGTGTTATTTTCTAGCCTTCTATCATACCTCAGTTCCATAAAACTCATTTTAACAGAAAATCCAGTCATTTCGGGCAATCTTAGAACAGGGCAGAGGCCGACATCACAAATCCACTCCACTGGAGCTCTTTTCTGTCCTTGATTTCTGTTAGACCCGTCTTCTCTTAAATCATCACAGAAGCCTACAGCATTTCAGAAATGTCTTGCTGATCCAGTAAGCAGAAGAATAAGCATCAGGAAAACAAGAGATAACATGACACAATTAAGCATATGAAGTCATATCTCTAGTCAAAATTTGATTGCAAAGATCCTTTGGCTCCGAAGGCCAGGAACTCCTCCCAGCGTCTCTAGCAATGTTCTCTCTCCTTGGCCTCTTCTGCGGGGTCAGCAGCTTTAAGGCAATGTGTCCAACTCTCGTTGCATCTTATAACCAGCTGGAGACTTTTAAAATAGACTGCTGCTTGGGCTCTGCCCTCAGAAAATTTGGGCTTGATTGGTGTCTGGTGATGCCTTAGGTGCACTGTTGATGTTAAAGCTCCCCTGGTGACACTAATGAGCATTCAGGGCTTACAGCCACTTATTTGAAGCAAACTTTCACTTAGGCCTCAGGGCAATTCCTCTGTTCATCCCCGGGCAACACCCTCTGTACTGTGAGTCTGTACTCAGTTCACCCTAGAGTTGCCACTTTTGCCTCCTGGGGCCCGCATTTGTTGCCTGATGCTAGTTTGTTGACTAATACGCCCCAGTTATTCCTTCCTTTGGTTGTGGATTGACTGCTTCAGTCAATCCACGCTACTTTTGCATCAATGCATCACCGTATTCCTCAGTTATCCACGGATTCGTGGCGTTGAGGAAATGGCTTCTTTGGTGTGGGATTCTCTGCACAGGGGCCAACTGTGCATTTTAAATGTCGGCTGCTTCTTGAAGAAAGATCAGCCAGCTCTAAAGTATTGTCTAAAATGTTCTCTTCTCTTAAAGGAGAAGATGTACATCAAGCACTTTGCATATGGAAACACTCAGAAAAGGCCTCCGTTGTGCATTAAATTGGGTTTTTTCCCTATATTTTTTACTGGGCTCAGTGCTCTATGGCTCTGGGGTCAAGTTCACAAGTACCATAACAATAATCTCTGACAACATCCCTCATATTACTGTCTACACTTTAGGGCTAAGATTTATCACATTTTCTTATTCGCTAGGCATAGTTTAAATCTCTTTTCAGTTAAAATGTACAAGTTCTCTTATGTAAATACCAAATTCCTTTGCTCCCAAGAACTGATCCTTTTGGGGTCTCATGGAGGCTATGGCCATGACTTGTCTTGCACATAAATAGCGAATTGTCCTTTACCCAAAATGAAAGCAGATCACCTATGAGATTAAATAGATAGCGTTTACTGAAAAATATTTCCTCATATTTAATGGTAAATACATCACTCCTACATCAATTTTGGGTTAAACTCTCACTTAGCGCTCCACAAAGAATATTCATGTGTGCCCTAGAATTTCTGCCCTCACACTTACATTATTGTAAGACTTTTCTCCTTTATTTTGTTTTCAAGTTCATGGTAACATAAAGACAAAATTCACATTTTTAGAAACACTGTGAGAAATGTTCTAAAAGTAAGGATAGGAAATTAGCTCTCTTTATTTTGTGATCTGTCTGTGAATAACACCCCTAGCCATTTTCACAAGATGGTACATTATTTTTACTTTGCACAATCCAATACTTTATGAAGCAGTATTATCAGTAAAAAAATATGATTACTACAAAACCATGCTGTGAAGACCAAAACTGAATGCTACAATAGAAAAGAGATTGCAATAACCATTCTCAATTTGTTTCCTTTTTTATATTAAAATTCTAATAACTATTATTTTAATCTGTCCTAGAAATTAGATTTCTAGTAATTAGTCTACCTTTTTTTAACCAGCTCTAACCTGAGATTTCCATGATTTTTAAATTATTTTAGCTAATATATTTTATAGTTTAAGACTTGCCTTGTCTCACAGGAAATTCTAAGGAAAATCATGGTTAACTTCAATAAGAAATTGGTAGTAAACCTTTAAGGAAATTTGTATACAAAAGTTCTGACTTAGTTTTCCCCAATCATAAAGTAAACTGTAAGAAGCATCTTTATTTATATTTAGAAACATGAAATCATTATGGCTTAGAACCAAAAGGTAATTATTGTTTTTCTTGCTTTTAAAAATTCTTTCAGCAAATGATAGCACTCAGTATTTAGATATTGGCTAATATTTTCACTGTACAAATATAAAAAAAAGTTATCATTTCTCTCAATGGGAAAGGTGGCAAAAACTGGTAACTATGGTGTCTTTGATATTCTTACAATCTTCCTCTTATCTCTCATTCCCTAAAGACACTACACACCACCAAACACATGCACACACACACATACACATACACTGGAAAAATATTTGCTAACATGCTAACATACCTTTACCACCTAGGAAGAGCTATTTACACCTGGGTGCCCAGTGAATATGCAAACTCTCCTGTCTCCGCAGTTACCTTTTAGACTTTCCCTCCCTTATTCAGACCTGTGCCGCATCCTGTTCCTATCCAGAGATGTTCTCTCAGCTGTCAGTGACCTGTCTACATAATCTCTCAAGTCCAAAATACTTCAAGTCTTGACCCTATCCCACCCCCATTTTCAAACTGGCCTTGACCCCAGAGAAGCCATAGGCAGCTCTTACAACAGCCTGGTCTAGTTTCCCTACAAAAATCCAGATGAATCTGTTCCTGCCTGTAGCGTATCCAGCCCGTCTAATATGAAGTACATGTGACTATTGTCTGGGGAATTAACAGATCCCAGAGGGAGTGGGTCAGTGGTGGGAATGGAAGGCAGAGACAGTGGCAATAAAGTATCTTTTACAAACAGATGTATTTTTTCATCATTAGTTATTGGCCAACCTTCCAAAAATCTAGTATTTTTATGCTACCTTTAAGAATAGGCGAGCGTTGTCAGGTGTGGTTGCACTCAGCTGTGGTCTCGGCTACTCGGGGCTGAGGCAAGAGGATTGCTTAAGCGTAGGTGTACTGCTGCAATGTGCTATGTCAAGTGGGTATCTGCACAAAGTTTGGTATCAATATGATGAACTCCTGGGAGCCAGGGGACCACTAGGTTACCTAAAGAGGGGTGAGCTAGCCAGGGTCGGAAACAGGGCAGGCCAAAACTTCAGCGCTGATCAGTTGCAGGATTGCACCTGTTCATAGGCACTCTCCTCCAGCCCAGGCAACATAAGGCGACCCTGTCTCTTACTAAATAAATAAACAAGATTAAGCAAGCATTGGAAAAACCTAATTATATTTACAAATTATAGATAAGGGAGAAGAAAAGTCCTGACACAAGCCACAGGAAATTGAAACAGACTAATAAGCCCTAGAGTGTAATGAAAAAGCAAGGATCACTAGGAAGGAATGCTGGGCTTAGAAGCACTTAAAAGTGCTGCTCCTCAAACTTCTTTCCCCCCATTCTCAAATCTAAAGTGCCTCTGATGCCAGGTTGTAACATCCAGGATCAGTCTCAGCCCTGCCTTGGGAGCTTGGAGCTGGAACCCTAAAACACCAGAAGCCTGGATAACAGGCTTCTAAATACAATAGACTCAAATATGTTGCTAGACAACTAAATTAGAAGTTGATATTTTGTCTCTCTTATGATGATTAGATTTACAGGAATATGAATAGGGTATTATACTTCAGGAACACTGTGATTTAAATTAGCTTCTGCAAACCTGTATTTTGTTCATACAGCTGATTCTCAAGAAGTCCCAGGATTGAAGATCCTTGGTATGTAGAGAATTTTTCTTTATTTCTCACAAAAAGTAGACACGTAATAACTTAACCACTTTCCTTACAGTAGTTTGATGAGTATTGGAAGAATATAGACGTTTGTTTCTCCCTGAGTGAAACATTCATCACTGAGTAAATTTCTGTATTTGGCTGATGAGGGAGGATACAATTCCAACCAGCCTGCCCACAGGCTATGGGAGACATGGTAAATAAGTAGATAAAGCATAATGTCCTAAAGCTGAAAACGGAGCTTTTGAAGGTGTCTTGAAAGCCATTTAAAGGAACATGTAAGACCATGAACTTCAAGTGCTGAGCTGATAGAGTAGATATTAATTGCATTAGCAAAAGCAACGGGAGTAGCAGCCACCTTCCATTATAATGCTTCTGTAATAGCGTTTATTATGGGCTAGCCCTTAGCTAATGTTTTGTATACACTGTGCTACTTCATCCTTACTACAGTCTTAGAAGAAAAAGATCGGCTTTCTCGTCCTCATTTTACATTTTATTATGTGAAGACACAAATGTATTACTTTGCCCTGAATCCCACTACTTATAAATGGCAGTGGAGGGATTAAGTCCTATGTCCAAACTCCGTATTATTTTAAGCAGAGCACTGCTGCCCTTCAATGTCCAAATAAATGAGTTTCTACAAACTCATTTATTTCGATATTTGAGTAGTTACTGTTTTTTTTCTCTCCTCTCTTACTTGCAAAGCTCCTTTTGAACAAGTTTAACTTTGCTTCAGCTCAATAAAGGGAAGCATTTTCTTTCTCCATTAAGAGAGTGGGTGTTCTAGTCCTATGGTGGTCTCTGCCACTAACTTGCTGTGTGACTTCTGCAAAATATGTATCTTTCAAGGCTCAGACTGTTCTTGTGTATGTTGATGGGGTCGGCCTTGAGGTCTCAAAAGGCTGTGATGGTTCATATGCTGGTGTTCCTGAGAACTGCTCTGCCTCAGAACCGTGAGAAATCAGGGAAACTGGACTGAAAGAGAGGTGAAAACACAGTTGGGGAGAACTGTGGAAAACCATAAACGTGATCCCTTCCTGATTTCAGTTTTCCTTCACAGTTGGTATTCATTTGACTCAGTCCCTCAGATCCCAAAGGACACCGTGTTATACAAACAGTATCAGTGGCCACTCCGGCCGATGCCTCACGGAGAAAAGGAAGGATAACTACATAAATAAATAATGTAACATTGGAATTGGGCTATTTTCTGGCCTTTGGGGGCCGCTGGAGAATGCCAGTTTGGACCACACAGGACTCTGGGGGTTGTAAAACAGCAAACCACAACATGGTGTCCACTTGAAGCCTTTCACCGCAGTGTGGTTGGCAAGGAGCTGAGTAATAAACCTTTTACAGTGCACAGCACAGGCAACGCACACAGTCAGTGCAGTCACTGGAAACTCTAACCTCACTCTCCACTTCAGGGTGGGCTCAGGAGTCCTGTGGGGCTGCGGTTCCCAAAGCCAGTCTGAGGACTTGCATCCATCAATGTCAAAGTCTTCAGAAGTTGGCTGCAAAATGCAAGAGAAAAAAAAAATGTACAAAAAAGAAAGCAAATGGATGTGCTTTTCATAAAACTACATTTATTAAGACCTTTCCTGTTTTTTCCTACTTTCAAAAAGTAAAATGTTCTTTCATTTGTGTAATTATAGTGATAATGGTAAATTTTATATGTTGTTTATATGTTCATATGTTGTTTTATTTGTTGTTTTTTGCCTGACAAACCTGTATCAGATTCCAGGGTTATTTTTGAAATTTCCCTGGCCCATGAAATTGAATACTGTGGACACTTTTGTTTCAAGGTATACAGGAGGGATGAAGCCTCTAGAGCCCCCTGCTACACAACGGAGACTACAAAGCTGAAATCTGAAGGAAGAAAATCCCCAAACCATTTGTAAGGCTTGGAGATTTGGACCATTTGCCTTGGTTTCTGTTTTTGGAGCTCACTTTGTCTCTATTGTTCAATTGTAATTCAACAGGCTTAGAGAAAAACTAAGTTCATTAGTACTAAAAACAAATTTTTTCAAAAAACAGCCAAGATTTCGAGATACTCAGATTTAACTATTATGCCTCTGTAAAATAGAATGCTGTTATTTTCTGATTTCTCTTCACTCTGAAGAATGCCCTTGATATTCACTGCACTGTAATTTTACTGGATACAGTTATGATATGGGTGAGAAGAGGAGGTCAATGATAAACAAGCTGCCAATTTCTTAGCACATATTATGTGCAAAACAGGTTTTCATGTATTTTTCCCATCTCACAATCATTGTAATTTGAAAAGATAGAGAACTGCCACTTATAGTGATAGTGTAAAATAATGTAAATAACAAGGATTTGGGCTTCCAATAAATCTGAAAATGAATCTTCCTTATATGGCCTTGTTAAGCTAATTGAATTTTTGCCTCTTTCACAAAATGAGTCCAACAATAATAATACATGAAATAATTATGAGAAACACACAGTATAGCAGGTGTGAAATGGCCAGATTAATGGCTGGTATATAGGAAGAATTCAATATTTGACAAAATAACTTTATCAGAATTATGAGTATTATACGTAGCAGAGGTGAGAGCACCAGTCTCTGCCTCACAATCTATGATCCTATTGCCATAGCAAGAAAAACTGGTTTGTTGCACAGTCTTAGAAAGTTGGGGCATAAACATGACATTGTTGTATTTTCTCCATTTATCCCTTTAAATATTCTGTCTTAACTCTCTCCCTCTCTCTCTCTCTTCCTTAAAAGTATCTCAGGAGGGATCCACAGCATTAGACTCACAAATATAAAAATGCACAGTCAAATTTAGTGTAGCCAGTTTGAACTACCAATATAACCCTTTCCGATTCTGACCTTGCAGTCTTTCTATTACCAGGTCCACACTGTGAAAGACCTCCAAGCTCCAGGCAGCCTGCTGCACAAGTTTGGAGACATCTGAACAATGCCGTGAGGATGCAGAGTACGTAGAAGAGTAATTTGGACTATGACTATACCATATTTCTGCTAACTAGGCACAGTTACTGTCTAAATTTATTTTCTCTCATATAACACTCAAGAATAGGCCTGTATTATCTATTGCTGTGTAACAAATTACTGTATGCCTTGAGCGTAAAACAAAGTGTATCCATTATTTCATTGTTTTTGTGATTAGGAGTCGGCTGGATCTACAGTTTCATCTGAGGCTCAACTGGGGCAGAATATGTTTTTGTTGACACAGTTCAGCTCCTTGTGGCTTTATAACTTGAGGGCTTCAGTTTCTTCCTGCCTGTCAGCCAGAGGCTGTCCTCATTTCCTGAGGCTGTCTGCAGCTCCTTGTCGTATGGCAGCCCAACATAGGAGGCCCCTAACAAAGCCTCTTACTTCTTCAAAGCCAGCTAGGAAGTGAGTAACTCCAGAAAGATAGGTGGTAGAATCTTATATGTCCTGTAATCCCATATATGTGATTCACATGCAGCCTGCTAATTTTGCCATAACCCATTATTTATAAGCAAGTCACACAATAGAAAGAAGCAAGCCACACCCAAAGAGAGAGAAACACAAAAAGGTAGGAATATCAGGCTGTGGGACTCATGGTCAGGGCGGGGGGGCACTCATGAATCTGTAGGCTACAAGGCTGTATTATTAAAAATATATCCATTATATGCATTATATATCCATTAATCCCTAATGAAGATTGTTAGTTAAAAAGAAGCTCAGAGGTCCACAGTGTCCGCACTAAACTATACACTAAAACTTTTAGGGGATTGGAAACCACAGAACAGTAGAGAAACTAGTGACTTACATTAAGCCTACATTCTGAGTAAATTCTACTTCTGTGTCCATTGGGCTATATTCTCTTCTAGTTTGTTTGTTTGTTTGTTTTTGAGATGGAATCTTGCTCGGTCGCCCAGGCTGGAGTGGAGTGGCGCAATCTGGGCTCACGGCAACGTCTGCCTCCCAGGTTCAAGTGATTCTCTTACCTCAGCCACCCAATGAGCTGGGATTATAGGCGCCCACCACCCCACTAATTTTTGTATTTTTATAAAATTTTTGCGATTTTGTATTTTTATTAGAGATGGGGCTTCACCATGTTGGCCAGGCTGCTCTAGAACTCCTGACCTTGTGATCTGCCCTCCTCGGCCTCCCAAAGTGCTGTGATTACAGGCATAAGCCACCTATATTTTCTTCTTGTAGGAAATCACTTTCTATCTAAAGGGGCTTTAAATTCTGTACGTTCTTTCACTAGAAATGGTTATAATTTGACAGAATTAACATTGTGTGTTTTTGAGAATTGGGTAACAGAAGGAGATTGTGTAATTTCAGATGAGTATTGGATATCCAGTCCATATGGATGTTTGATAGCTTCATTTTATTATCTAAAGTGCATAGTAAGGAGTAACGTTAGGGATAAGGATCAGTTTACATACATCATGAGGAGGTATCAACTTCTTAATCACATGAGAGTCACAATCATAAACCAATAGAATATGTTGTTTATCATAGAATTAAGTGTAGAATGGTTCATTTTTTCTGGAAAAAATATTATTTTCCCTGAGAGGGCCTTTTATTCTTTGGCTGCTAATATGGCAATATTCTCCCTTTTGTCTTAAGTACTTTCCCACCTATCCCTCACTCCCCAAAATGTTATCAATGCCTGCCTTTCTTCAGGTCCATTTTTGTTACTAAAGCAATATACCTGTTCTAAAACTATTTGAATACCTGGAGCTTATCTGGATTTAGAAAAAGATTCATGTTTCTGCTGCTTAGAATTTCTTGAAGTATACTTTAGATAACTATTTTTTTCAACAAATACAGTTATTAAATCAAAATATACCTTTTGTTCCTTTAAAGCCTTCCTCATAAATAAAACTGCAAGTTGTAAAATATGCTTACTTTGGCAGAATAATGCCTCAATTTTTGGTTCAAAAATGTGTTCTTCATATTTTATGACTTGTCTAATTTCAAACTAATTTTATTTAATACCCCCACTCATATATACCTCTAGCTACATATCTTTAGGATATAAGGTTCAAAATAAAGAACAGACTTGATACTAAATTTGAGCTTTCTTTCTTATCCAAGAGTTCATATAAAATAATGAATATAAAATCCTATACAAATGTTATTAACTTATATAACATTTTTTTCAGATTGAGGAAATTCTTCAAAACATCTGAGACCTTGAGAAAATAATACTAACAAAACATGAGTGCAATGTGTGAAGTTCAAAAAATCAGGGTTCCTTTCCATCATTAGCATTTTTGTTTGTTTGTTTAAAGCAAAAGTTTGATGTTATATGTTTTTAATTTGTTCTTTCAAATCTACATTTAGCAACACAGTTCTGACTTCTATGTTCCATATGAATATTTTATTTTATTGTCTCATGATAAAAGAACCTAGGAAATAGCCACTTGAAAGAGGACAGAAGCTACATGACACCTGGTTTAATTTATAGCTCTTGTTCATTACCCTCATACCCAAATCTCAGAACATATGTGGTAAAGGCTTCTGAGAAGAAAACTTTAACCTGAACCTGAATTCCAATATTCTGAAGTTACGAACTAAAGCTGTTTAAAGTTAACAGTAACTTTCTATATAACTATATTTTAACTTTCTGTATATTTTCTGTATAAATACATTAAAAATAAATATTTTTAATGTAGAATTTATGTTAACTTTATGCATAAGTGTCTTTTTAGTATAGTGGAATACTTTAGACACTGACTACTAAACTATACTCAGCCAGGGACCTGGAAGACATTATGATTCTTACCTGATTTTGTTCCCCTCCAAATTCATTTCCCAACTATCTCCAGGCAGAATGAGGGCAAAATGCCAGTGGTATAGGTAGCCAGAGGAGTAGTCTCATCCAAATACTCAGTGCAATATGCTATGCTGCATACTGACTTCCTATGATGAAGACCTATTTCCTACAGAATTCAGCACTACATCCCCAACCTAGCTATCTAGTTATATAGAAACCAATTTGATAGATAAGATAAATAGATTATATGAAAGACAGGCATATACACATGCATACAAATATGTAAATATATGTACACATCACATTTATATGTATGTGTGGGCACATATATGTACAAATTTTATTACTGCTGAATGGTGGCCTGCAAAAGTATATTACCTTTTTCTTTTTCTTTTGAGACAGAGTCTCACTCTTGTCCCCCAGGCTGGATGGAGTGCAGTGGTGTGATCTCAGCTCACTGCAACCTCCGCCTCCCAGGTTCAAGTGATTCTCCTGCCTCAGCCTCCTGAGTAGCTGGGATTACAGGCACCCACCATAACGCTCGGCTAATTTTTGTACTTTTAGTAGAGATGGGGTTTCGCCCTGTAAAGTAGGCTAGTCTTGAACTCCTGACTTCAGGTGATCTGCCCCCTTCAGCCTCCCAAAGTGCTGGGATTACAGGTGTGAGCCACCACACTCAGCCAAATATTACATTTTTTAAAAAGTAAAATAAACAGAAAAAAAGCCTCCCTGCTATGGTTTTAGCTTGCATTTTAAATCAACCCTGCACAAGCAAGCCTTAATATATGTATATATTTATCTTCATAACATTAAATATATCTTGGCTATATATTTCTGTGCAGATGTGTATGTTTGTATGGTGAGATAGATGTGTTTTTAGAATAAATACAAGAAATTTTACATACTGAGGAAGATAATACTATTCTATTTATTCATTTATATTAGTATGTGGATTGAAATAATAGGTATAATCACTAAAGGTTTGAAGTATAATCAATTCATAATTGAAATGCCAAATCACAAACATCTATGTTACTGTACACAAGACTTTTTCCCTAAATAGTTCTCTCAACTCCACAACCCCTCTCAACTAACCACTCAGGAGCTTGAAAAGTCTTACACGGTCCCATCTCTCTAGCCACAGTTCATTTATTAGGAATGGGAACCAGACACAGGTTTAACCAATTATTCTATCCCCAGATTTTAGAACTTTAAATTTATATATTCAACATCAAATGGGCTTTTTACTGCCATTTGAAATAAAAGTGAGTTTGCAGTGAAAGAAAATGAAACCAACGTATGCAGAGAAGAAGAAAGAATTGTGCCTGGGTCCCATCTTACTCCCAACTGCATTCCTGCACTTTCTAAAGTTTAGTTGTTTAACCCTTTTTTGGATTTCATAAGGAAATAAATTCTTTTTTTCCCAAAATAATATTCAACATGACTTTCTGTCATTTGCAGTCAAATAATCATAAAATACAGTGATATTCTCTGCATGGAAACAATTTCCTTGCTACATTCCCAGTGTAATTTCCTTTTATCCTCTAAACTGAAGCTTCAACCACCATTCATCTATGCAGTCTTCTAAACTGCTAAATACAAATTCCTTGATTTTTTATGTGCCAGACACTGTGCTGTCCTTATAATTCCTACTATCACTCAGAATGGTAACTCTCTCTAGTTTCTCCTTATCTTGTCTAGGTACATTAACACAGGAATCGTATTTATTGCACCTACCTTTGTTTGTCTGATGCATAGTATAAATTCAGGAACAAAAAGAGACAATAAATAATTGTTGAATGCAGGAAACAATAAAGGAAATAATAAAAGATGTTTGATTTCATATCAGTTTCCTCCAATTTATGACTTTTAAAATTTGTCAGTCATAATTTTAACTCAGAGCATAGGTTTTCAAACTGATACATACTGTATTAATCACTGATAATAATAAAGCCAATTTTCCATGTAAAAAATAAATGGAACGCTGACTTCCTATACAGGATTTTAAAATACAATATTCTTAACAAATGGTGCAAGTAGAAATGTTGGTAACAGAATTCTGTAGTACCATCTTCTTAGTTTCCATTAAATTCCCCAAGCAACTCTCTCCAAACAACAATACCTATATGGTCAAAATTCAGATTTTATTTGTCTGACAACCCAAACACCATTTGTACCTTTTAAGAGATGTGGAGCAAATAAAAAAAAATGTTGTGTGCTTTGTTTTCCAAGAAAAACAGCACTTATTGGTGAATTGGAGAAGGCACACTTAGTTCACATGAGTTTGCATACTTAGTTCCTAACAGTTGTCCTCAGCACCTGGGAGGAACAGCCCTTTCAGGGAAGTTTGTCTTGATCAGAAGCCGAGAAAAACACTTGCACTTAAAAACCCTTGCCTCAAATATTTCATATATTTGGAACTTTTTTGAGTGCCATTGAATAGTGTTTTCGGTATACCATTTAGGTATTGTTTATGCTGATTCTTAAAAAATATCTTTGTAGCCAAAGAGTCATAAATAGTGCTTCTCAGTTGTCCAGTCTAATAAAATGTCCCAAACTGTGCTGTGTTTTTACATGTTGCCTTCCATACATTTATGTGCATAATGATTTGATTTCATCCTTCTTTTATTAGTTATTAACTATCCACAATATATAATTGACATTATGTTTAGGTAAAGAATAATAGCCTGTTAGGATTTCTAAATGTAATATTCTCCCTTTAAACAAGCCATAACTACCAATGTTTACTCACATTGACCTGAAGTGAAAGCCTCTTATTTTAGTTACTCTGGCACAAGATCTTACATATACATTACTTATCTCCTGCCAATTTCCAAAGAAATACTATAAAAATGTTAATACAGTCTACAAATCACATTAATGTTTAGGAGAACCAAATTGTGTTTGTCAATGTAATATAGGCTCGTGTGGCCTATTTGTATGGGATAGATTTAAAATATAACACTAAATCTACAGCAGAAAGGGTTTTATCTATTTAGTGTTCTTTTTAATACAATACCGTTTTGCTGGCCACCATTCAGAAACTGACAAAGGATAGTTTTATACCTGAGTAAACCATCTTTCATTAGGACTTGGTATAAAATCACTTCTTGGTCAAACTCCACGCTTCCATCTTCAGGAGACACATGAGAATTCCTGGTTCTATATATTAATGATGAGACATGCTTGTACTCCTCACTTTTCTCATTCATAGCTTGTCTATCATCTTGTGCCAGAGGCCACCTGAACTTGTCATGAAGCCCTCATCTCTGTCCACAACAGTCACCAGAAAATGACCAAGACTCTCAGGTCAACGCTAATCCATTGAATTCTAATCCACATATGACTTTGTTCATTTTTTCTTTACTCAAGCTCCCACTCCTCCCTGGTTACTGAAACCTTCTAAGTATACCTTTTGGAATTCAAGATGAAATCTTGTAAGAGCCCTTCTAAACTAACATTCTTCTTTAAACCATCTTTCATCCTTTGTCTTCTAGGGAAGCCATCTATGCCCACTGAGGATACCGAGTCCCCTGTAATCCTCCAGAAATGGTAGCCACTTCTTTCCAGTGCTCTTTGTACCACTGTGCACAAGGGGTACAGAGGTGTCCCTTTTACTACTCTTTACAGGCCCAGGTTTTGAATTTCATGTATTAAATTGCACTGTACTTTGGTACATAATCTACTTCACCAACCACATCCACCCCTACACTATTCTTTGAAAATTATAGATCTTTGGCTCACTGCCACCCATTCCATTGCCACTCCTCTTATAATTCTTAATGAATTCAAATTCATAAAAGTCTTTTCAATATCCTAATATTTCAGTTCCTTAACCCTTTACCCTATAACATCCTTCACCCTGCCTTAGCCACTCAATCACGTGGTCATTTATTATTCAAAAAAATGACCACATAGTTGTAGTTACTAATAACTACAAGTATTCCATAATTTCAAACAGCTAACCAACACACCCAATTTTTTCAAATTAACCTCTTATATGTTATACTCCAACTCAGATATTACTTTTACCCTACCAGGATCTTCAATATTTTTATACTACCAACTTTCATTATCTTTATCTCCATCTTATTTTCTCCTTCCTATCTTTAATCAGATGGCCAATTATAATTATTCCTTTGAATATGCTCTCAGTTTTTTTTTTTCCCTCCTCTCTTTTTTGTATTTGTGTGGCTAAGCCATAGCCCTGGCTAAATCCAGCTCTCCACATACTGTATTCCTGAATTTATGCTGGTGAACATAGAGACAAGTAAAACAAAACCAAACATTAAAAAATCAAAAATTCAAAGTGTGCCTGAATCAGGAAGAATAGAGTTAGTTCAAATGTGTAGTCACTGACCTTCAATACTTCCAGAAAATCATAGGAGTCTATTCCCACACCTTCTCTGCTAGCTAACCATTTTAGAGATTCCCTACTGAAGCTTTCAACAATCCTCCATTGCCACTTTAGGTTGCTGACCTTGTGTATTAGTCTGAATTCTCCAGAGAAAGAGAACCAATAGAAATGTATATTGCCTCACATAATTATAGAGGCTGAGAAGATGAAGGTCTGTAGTTAGTGAGCTAAAGCCCAGGAGAGCTGATGGTATAGCTCCAGCCCTAGTCTGAAGGCCTGAGAACAAGAACAGCCACCAATGAAATGGTGCAACTTCCATTTCAAGTTCAAGTCCAAGGGCAGGAGAAGAGTTATCTCTCGACTTTAAGACAATGAGACACAGAGAGAGATTCTTTCTTTTTCAGCCTTTTATTCTGTTCAAGTTTTCAACATATGGATAAACCCACCCACATTGAGAAAGACAAGCTGCTTTACTCAGTCTACTAATTTAAATGTTAATCCTATCCAGAAGTACCTTTACAACCACAGGCAGAAATAATGTTTAACCAAATATCTTGTACCTTGAGGCCCTCAAGTTGACACATAATATGAATCATCATACCTTGTTTTCTTCTTCATTGAGATAAACAGAATCAATCAGAAGAGAACTCTTACAAACCTCCCAACAACATCTATCCACCAACCAGCCTTTGTGCCACGGTATTTTGCCTTTACTTCTACTACATTTGGATGCTATAAGGCCAACCCTTAGAATTGTATAACAAATGATATCACAATGTATTAAGTAATTGCACAGTAAATTGCTTTGGCAATTTTCTCTATTTCCTTCAGTCATGTCATTATTATCTTTACAGTGGATCATTCCCATCATAATTTAGACATATACTTGTTTTTTAATGCAAGAAAACAAAATGAAACAAAAATCTTTTAACCCCATTTCCACTCTACTATTTGAGATTTTGTCCCCTTTCTTATTTAAGATAAAAGTTGTCTTTAACCAGTCTCTGATTTTTTTCTTCCATTTTCTCTTAAATCTAGTCTAGTAAGATTTTTGCCCCTAGTACCCCATTGAATATTCTTTGTATAGCAAATCCAAAAGCCAGTTTTCACTCCTGGCCTAGTAGTTCCGTTTTACATGACTGGTCACTTTGTTCTGCCTGAAATATTTGTTCTTTTCATCTTTCAGGGTATCTGTCCAGTCTAGCTTTCTTTCTACCTCACTTGGCACTCTTTCTCAGCCTCACTTGCTGATATTTTCTTATGTCCCTAAATGTTAAATATAGGGGAATTGCAGCATTCCATACTTGAACTTCTTTCTTCTGTCTCTGCTTATCCCCTGAATTCTCTCAACTTATTTTATTATTTTAAATAGCAACTACATGTTGCTATTCCAAATTCATTTTTTTGATAATTCCAAACTCATTTTTTTACCTAAACTTCACGTATCAAATGACTACTTGACACCTCACCTGAATGTTTAAGAGCATCTGAAACTTAATATACTGATAATTGAGCTTTGCTACCTTACCCTAACCTCTTCCTTTTTCAATTTTCCTTAATTAATGGCAAAATTTTTCCTTTATGTGCTCAGGGTAGACATCTTTAGAGTCATCCTTTATTCTCCTCTTTCATTAATTCCTTTTATCTTCCGAGGATGGCTATGTCTCTCACCCTTCCCTTCACCAATTCCTCCAACTTCTGATGCCCAAAACACTACTATCTGTTGCCCAAATTTTAGCAAAATCCTCCTAAATTATCTCCTTGTTTCTGATTCGTGCTTCTCTCACAATAGTCTTAATGCAACTTGCTCAAAATACTTTGTTAACTTCCCAATTAACTCAGAGTAAAAAAAAAATTTTTTTTGATAATTGTGTTATTCTGTTTCACACTGCTACATAGAACTACCTGATACTGGGTAATATATTTTAAAAAATAAGAGGTTTAATTGAGTATAGTTCCACAGGCTTAACAGGCAGCCTCAGGAAACTTACAATCATGGTGGATGGCAAAAGGGAAGTAAGAAACTTCATCACATGGTGGAAGGAGGTAAGGGAAGGGAAGTGCCACAAACTTTTAAGTCATCAAATCTCATGATAACTCACTTTCTGTCACGGTAAGAGCATGGGGAAAATCTGCTCTTCCATGATCCAATCATCTCCCACCAGGTACCTCCCCAAACATTGGGAATACAATTTAACACGAGACTTGGGTGGGTACACAGAGATAAGCCACATCAGTCATCATCTTGAAGGTGGCCCTATGTGATCCATCCCCACCACCTACCACTCCTCGTTCATTTCAATCCAGCAGCTCTGGCTTTCTTGCCTTAAACTTGCTGGAGTCTCTTTTTTATCTGGACTATCTCTCTTGCTGTTTCTTCCTGGGTTTCTCCAGTTATCTACATGGCTATTTCTCTGAGATCCATCAGCTCTCTGTTCAAAGATTACCTCGAAATGTGTCTTACTCTAAACATTCCATTTAATATTTTAATAATCTCTTCCCCACCATCCAATTCTTCTTGTCTACTTAAATTATCTCCAAAACACACATCACTAGCTGACACAGTACATATATTCTTATTTGTTGTGCTTTTTGTCTGTCTTCCTCACCAGAAATAAAGGCTCCAGGTGGGCAGTGACTTTTGTGTTTCATTGGCTGTGTTATCCCTACCATCTAGAAGCACAATGTAGACACTCAGAAGCTAGCTGATGAATGATTTGTTGAGTGAGAGAGGGAATAGCAAATGTTAAAATAGTACCTGACTTTTGTTTGAGGAAGGCACTGAAAAGAAAAGCACGAGACCCATTTACTATATTCCTTCCTCCACATATAAACATATGACTCAAATAGCTTAGGAAGCTCCTACAGCTCTAAATCTCCATAGGTCAGTGTTTTGAAAATATTTATGAGTAAAAGAATTACTGGTTGTTAAAAACCCAGATTTCTTTTACCAATCTGATATTGTCTGGCTCTGTGTTCCCACCCAAATGTTGGAGAGAGACATCATAGAAAGTGATTAGATTATGGGGATTTCTCCATGCTGTTTTCATGATAGTGAGTGAGTTCTCATGAGCTCTGATGGTTTTATAAGGGGCTCCCCCTCTGCCACCCCATTTGCTTGGCACTTCTCTTTCCTGCTGCCATTTGGAGAAGGACAAGGTTTCTTCCCCTTCTGCCATAATTGTAAGTTTCCTGAGGCCTCCTGTCCCTGTAGAACTGTGAGTCAAGTAAACCTCTTTCCTTTTTAAATTATCCAGTCTTGGGTATGTCCTTATAGCAGTGTGAGAACAGACTAATACACTGTCTCAACGATTCTGAATTAGTAGATTTGTGAAAGACCCAGTGCATTTGCATTTTAAACAAGTACTTTGTTGATTTTGATATAGTTTTTTGAGAAGCTGCTGTAGGTACAGAAATGATTCAAATTGAGTGACTTATGTAAGTTCAGAGTGGGGAGAGTATTCTTTACAGTAGTTAACATGCTAGGCCCTTAAAGAAACGTGTCTGGTGTAAATTTCTTGTGTGCATTCTTTTCAGGAGACAGTTTAAAGTAGAACAACAATTTGCAAAACATACTACAAAAACTAAATTTGTATTCATCCTCAGGGGATATGAAGATTTGGTCTTCAAAAGTGATATCTATGGCAAAGCATTCATAGAAAAGCAATTGTTTCTTTAAACTATTATTTATGAGCACTCTGAAAAACTTGAGTTCACTAGCTAAAAGAAAAAAAAAGGTGGTTCCTGGTTCCTATGAAGAGCTACACTAGTCAGATGTACAGCATTCAATTCTTAGAGAATACTTTTATTATTTGGATCAATTCAGAACTGGGCCCATGATACTCTGCCATAATTGTAACACTCATTTCTTCTCATTGCTACCTGGTCTTCTGTAGACTTCTGCCTCTACCAAAGATATTTTGTTATATGTTTCATTCTGAGTTAATTACCTAACTCAAATAGATGGCATTATAATAGATGTTGTCTCATCAGCATTCAGAACTGTTCTCTAGATTGAAGAGAAACAGAGCAAAGAAAAGACTTCTTAATTACACTCTGCATTCCCACTCATTAACTGACCTTTGTTCAATTAACCATAAATCAACTAATGTGGTATATGTTACAGATAAATTAACAAATGTCCACATAACACAGTATGTCTATCAAGAGAAACTTAACCATTTGTAATTCATTTTGTTTACCACCAGAATTTGAGAGTTAGCTCCCATCAATCTTACAAGAAGAAAAGCAGACTTATTTTCCTTTTTTTCTTTATAAATGTGTGAATTCAAATGAGAACATCTCTTCCACAGAAAATCTAAAGTCGACGTACAGCTCTCCAATGGTTCTCTTTTCTTAGTCTAGATAATTTCAAATTTAATAATAAAAGGGATTAAAGATAGACTGAGAGGGGTCTGACACTACTTTGTTTCTGTGGCTGAAGTAGCTCTGACATTCTAAAATTACTAGCTTTAGATAGGGTGTAGCAGAAGGCAAGGTGAAACATCAACTGGTCTAATATTCCCCTTTTATTTCAAAAATAACTTTTGGAACTTAGTATCAAGGGAGTCTGTTTTAAGACTAAGAATACTTTATTTTATTTTAATTTTTAAGACTAGGTTTTTTAAATGACAGGAGTCTCAGCCTACTGAGCAAGAATAAAAATGTTGGCCTATTTGTTGATGTAAAATGTTTTTAAAAAAGTTCTTTTGCCGTCTCTCATACTTAAAAGTCACATAGAATAAGGGCTAGGAAAGTGAAAGTCAGTGGGAGAGTAAACTTGACACTGTTTAGGTTCTCCGTGCAGATGCCTCTGCTTTGTTTTCCATGCCTAGTCTTGGAGATAAGGGAGACCTGAAGACAGAGAAGCCAGTGAACTATTAACTGTTACTTTGTGGAGACCAGAAGACCATCAGAGGCCCACATCATTTTTAAAATATTAACAAATCAAGACTGTTTTATGACTACTGGGATCATTCTATTTTTAAGTGAGATAATAATATCATTATGTAAGAAATACCATTATATTTTTAGACACATATTCTGAAATATTTGGTGATAAAAAACATGTTACCTACATATTTTAAAACATTTTAGCTAAAAAGTGTTAGAAAAAAGTAACAAAATGTGAATTATTATTAATGCAGGTATAAGGAGGTCCATTATACTCAATTCTTTCCTTAATATAATAATAGAAAATTGTTAAAAGCATGAAAACGTTGATTCCATGTTTTTGCTATTGTGAACAGTGCAGCAGTGAACACATGCATGCATGTGTCTTTATGACAGAAGAATTTATATTCCTTGGTAGACTGGATAAAGAAAATGTGGTACTTACATACCATGAAATATGATGCAGCCATAAAAAAAGAAGAGATCATGTTTTCTGTTGGAACATGGCTGGAGCTGGAGGCCATTATCCTTAGCCAAATAGCGCAGGAACTGAAAACAAAAGATTGCATGTCCTCACTTAAGTGGGAGCCAAATGGTGAGAATGCATGAACACAGAGAGGAGAACAACAGACACTGTAACCTACTTGAAAGTAGAAGGTGGAAATAGGGAGAGGAGCAGAAAAAAAACTAATGGGTACTAGGCTTAATACCTGGGCGACGAAATAATCTGTACAACAAACCCTTGTGATACAAGTTTACCTATATAACAAACCTGCACATATACCCCTGAACCTAAAAGGAAAGTTTAATTTTTTTTAAAGCATGAAAAGGAACACAAGTCAGCAATACTTAGATCACAGTTAGTTCTTCTTTATAAGTATTTTACTCCATGTAAGCATCCCTGAAAGTACTTTGTCATTCTGCAACACTCACTTGCTTTCAGAAAATGACTTGGTGCCCTAAGTTTTGTGGTAAGAAAACACTTTTGTTTTAAACAAATGATGCTTTTTTTTATATCTTAGTTCTTATTCATCCAAGTTTTACCTACTCTCAGTGTTTTGAAAGATCAGTTTTTACCAGAAAAAAAAATCAAATATTGTTCTTTGATTGTCCACACATTTTTATTTTCTTTTGAATTTGCCTAACTTCTCAATGTTGCATAGGTCAGTTTCCAGGTATTACAAAATTGCACAATTGTTTTCTAAGTTTGAAAATTACAAGGAAAAAAACTGCTAGGTCAAATTAATTACAAAAATTCACGTGTACACCTCCGTTATTTGGATTCATAATGTAAGTAATGTTTATGAGCATTAAACAAAATTAACAGACATTGTGTCCTGAGTATAACTTAAAGTGAAAGCCATAGTTTAACCTCTTACCCAGACTTCATCATATATATGTTTGAAAAGGAAATATCAGAAATTTATTAGGGATAAGATCTCCAAAGTGATTCAGAATTATATTGATCAGATGCTTCTAGATTGGAGCTTTCATCAACGGTCTGAAGACCAGGGTGAGTTGTTCAGCCGCAAACACCATTTATAGATTGGACTAGGCTCAGTGATGGTAAGTTTGGTTGACGATTATATCATTAAAGTCTCTGAGCTACAACTTGAAAAGAAGAAAAACTTGCCTGTTGTAAGTTGATAACCTTAAATAGTTTATACTCGAATGCAAAAAATTAAATGTAGAAAACCCCTAACATTTAAAAGGTTTTTTTTCTATAAACATTACCCAAAATATCATAAAACGTCATGAAATTCTATTTTTCCTCCACAGAGAAGAAAAACCCCTGCCACTATAGATAAAATAATTTCTAAGTCACCATCCACTTCTCTGAAAAAATTTTCTAAAATATAAGTCAATTATATCCCAAACATTTTAACATAAATATGAGTTTTCCTGAAGCAAAATAAGCAGTGGTCCTTTAAAAAGTAATATATGAAAATTCTAATGCATACTTTTAAAACATTATCATAAATGATCTTAAAAGCAAATAGACTGACAATTTCCACTCACCCATGTATAGCCATGCAAATATATCCTGCCCATAAGTACTTGAAGTTTTTTTCATCTAATCTTTTTATGTCTATAAATAATTAAGGTTTCAATTGGTAGATGAAATGAGCAAATCTTTATTCCAAACATGGATTCTTGAATATTTCTAGGTATTAAGTCCACTACATATTGCTGTAATTGATTATAATGGTGCTGCTCACAGTTAACACTTTGCCACCACTTCCATGCTTCGAGAGGTTTATAACTCAGCTATAAACATTTGCTCTATATTGAACTGCACGTTGAAGATTTCAGCCTTTGAAAAATTGCTTTTATGAAGTTGAAAAAAGAAAAATCAGATCAGAATTTTTTCTTACAACATTATATTTGTAAAATAACAAGTATTTTTGGATTAAAACATTTTTAAATACCATGAGAACTTTTTAAAGCAAGATTTGGCTGGGGCAATACTCCATCAAAAAAGAAAAAGCAATGATTTAAATTCAAAAATTACTTTTTTTTTTTTAAGACAGAGTCTCACACTGTAGTACAGGCTGGAGTGTAGTGAGGCCATCTTGGCTCATTGCAACCTCCACCTCCTGGGCTAAGGTGATCCTTCTGCCTCAGCCTACCAAATAGTTGGGATTACAGGCATACACCACCATATCTGGCTAATTTTTGTAGAGAAAGGGTTTCTCCATGTTGGCCAGGATGGTCTCCAACTACTGGCCTCAAGCAATCCACCCACCTCAGCCTCCCAAAGTACTGGGATAACAGGTGTGAACCACTGTTCCCAGCCAAAAATTTCTTTGTTTTTTAATGGTCTCAGGACAGTTCTCTATACCACTGTGGTACAGAGTATGAGCATCTATTATTTAAAGGCATGATATACCTAAAGCCATTTGAGACTTTCAGGTAACTTGTATTTAATTAACTAAAAGAATGTTTCTTTTAAATTGCATGTTGGCTGCCCATGCATATATTGATTTGACAAATATTTAACTTCTAGTATATCTTCAACCCTGGTGATTGAGATGGTTTGGCTGTGTCTTCACCTAAATATCATCTTGAATTGTAATCCCCATAATACATAGGTGTTGTGGGAGGGACCCAGTAGGAGGTAATTGAATCATAGGGGTGGAATCCCCCATACTGTTCTTATGATAGTGAGTTATCACGCGATCAGATGGTTTGGTAAGTGTCTGGCAATTTCCCTGCTGGCACTCATTCTCTCTCCTGCTGCTCTGTGAAGAGGTGCCTTCCACCATGATTGTAAGTTTTCTGAGGCCTTCCTAGCCACGTGGAACTGTGAGTCAATTAAACTTTTTTCTTTATAGATTATCCAGTGTAGGGTATTTCTTCATATCAGCATGAGAACAGACCAATACAGTAAAAACAAAAAAAGGTTGACTGAAACACAATCCTTGTGGATAAAATAGATGGGTAAACTAATATTTATATAATAAACATTAAGCCTGGTATACATAAGTACTTTAGTAAATGCCTGTTAAACATATGTGTATGTGTATATGTGTGTGTCTTTTATTGTATAAATCCAACACACATATGATAATGTGGTAGAACACAGGAGCAGTTGTTAAAGTCTGATTCAAATATCTAATCATTAAATAATTTCAGAGTTCTGCAAAAACTTTTGCAATATCTATATTTTGAATTATCTATATTTTTTAATTATCTATATAAATAATTAGCAGTTTTTAACATATTTTCTTGAGTTAATCTATAAATCAGAGGTGGCAAAATCAAATGTCCACAGGAATTCAATAGATAACAAAAATGTGTGATCCTAAACCAGAGAGACTGGGGCTGGGGGATATTGGTGAGAAGCTCCAGAATAAACCTCAAAATTACCTGTCCCACCAACAAATCAACACTCTTAATTTGTAAATTTATAAAGCACTGGGTCTGCCAACCAAACATATTTAGTTCGACATCCATATTTGGTCTAGCTGCTCGAGCTGTTAAATATAGCCCAGTTTTCTAGATAAATAGTTTTCTGGATATTTTCTATTAAAAATACTATCCTCAATTTTAGTCTTCAATTTTAGTTTTTTTTTTTTTTGCCACTAGTTGCTATCTGCAATGTATTTATACAGAACTTTATTCATATGACCATTTAAGCTGAAATTTGATTTTGCGTGTAATTGCTGAGGGAGGTAAAAGGTGATGGTAAAAAGGTGGAGATTTAACAGACATGCAGACATGACTTCATAAACAATAATAATTTATTGAAGCATTCATGAGTGATGGTTCAGAAACTGAAGTTAGTTATTTCACTCAATTCCACCAGATTCTAGAACCTGAACAAAATTCACCATACTTAAAAGAAACATAGACAACAACAAGAATGGTACCATTTATGGGTCACCTAGCATGGATTCAGGCCCTTGTGTCAAGCTTTTTAAAATTGTGGCAAAATAAATGTAACAGAGAATGGTTTTTACGTGTATAGTTCAGTCATGTTGAGTACATTTACATTGTTGTGCATCCAGTCTCCAAAACTCTTTTCATCTTGTGAAATTGACACTCTGGACCCATTAAATACTCTCTACTTTCCCCTACTTCCAGCCTTTAGCAATCATCATTCTAATTTTCCCACTTTCATTTTGGAGCATGTTTTTGGGCATCAGTATTTCTAGGATTTGTGGTTTTCCAGTGCTTAATCAGGAAAGATATTTCTTAACTATTGTTTACAATTTGAATAAAATAAAACATTTCCCACCTAGCTCTGAAGGTAGCATTATTCACATCTTGACAGAACATTAAATGTACAGATCTAAGCTTTCATCAAGCTTCATTGTGATCCAACTTTATGTATGTATGTTTGGGAACCTAGCTGAATGCAATCAGACCACATTGTTTATATGATTTGTTGCATTTTCTGGAATCATGAATTAGCTCCTTCTGGGGATTCGGGGAGTCTGTGTCTGTATTTCTAACATTTTACCACTAGATGATAATACAGGTTTATATACCAAATGTAAGAGTCTGTTCAATTCAGTGTAATGAAGGTGTAATAAAGACCATAATTCTGTCATTCTTTAGAAAATTATCTCCAAATTACTGAAATATGTTTTAATATCACACATATATATTTAATTTACATATAGATAAAGATCGTAAAGAAAAAATATGATAGAATATAATCTCCTGATCCAAAAGAAGCTGTATTCATGGATAAGAGACTAAGATAGGAAAAGGGTACATTATCAATCCTTCCCACACACACTCTCTCAGCACCTGTCATGTCAGTCTCTCTGTAAATTATAAGAGCTAAAGAAAAATGTAAAGATCTAATGGGGGAAGAACTGATATAAAATTACAATCCAAAATAAGTGGGATGATAAAGCTGTGTACAACATCTGTGAGCAACGAATAAAAAATTTTAAAATAA
Organism: Plecturocebus donacophilus; assembly: GCA_004027715.1. Lineage (NCBI taxonomy): Eukaryota > Metazoa > Chordata > Mammalia > Primates > Pitheciidae > Plecturocebus > Plecturocebus donacophilus. The sequence goes on from PVKP010007800.1 coordinate 57,586, forward strand.
CTGAAATTGAGAGCAAAGAAAAGCTTATCAAAGAGGTATCAATGGAATTTGGCATTGAATTATGAGTAAAGACTTAACAGCTAGCTGAGATGGAGAAGATCAGAGGGGTAAAACACATTAAAAAAAAAAGCTGTTCTGCTTGAAAAACAGTAAGAAGCTTGAAGAAGGCAAGCTCATGTGTTGTGTTGCAGCAAAAAGTCCTGGGCAGTCAGAGAGTATTAGCTGATGTGCAATTGGTGGAATTGTGGAAATGGCTAACAGAGAAGATAATTAGAGACGAAAAAGTCCATCTGAAACACAAGCTATTGACTTATTGTATGCTTTGTTTTTGTATATTTGTAATTTTATTTGTCATCAATTCAAAGAAATCAACTTTTGAACTCCTTTCATTTCAGAATACTTTCAAGAAGCATTCTGTCTATTTTGATCAGTACTGAATTCCTCAATGCTTAGAAAAGTACCTGACACATAACGGCAGCTTAATAAATATGTCAATATTTGTAAATTGAAACTTAAAAACATTCAGTAAATATTTATTGAGCCCTCGATGTGTGCTGGCACTGTAACATATATTATGCATGTTGACCTTTTGCCCAAGAAGATTAAGTTAAATATAAATTATAACTGGTGACAAACAAGCTTTCTCAAATGCCTGGGAAATCTACCAGAAGGGCACTGTTCAGTATAGTAGCCAATAATCACATGAGGCTCTTGATCACTTGAAATGTGTCTATTCCAACTTGAGATGTGCTATAAGTATGAAAGTCACACAAGATTTTGAAAGCTTCGTGCAAACAAAGAGAATACAAACACCTCATCAAATAATTTTGTATCGATTACATGTAAAAATGATAATATTAAATATACTGTCTTAAATACAATATCTCATTAAAATTAATTTACCTTTTTCTTTTACTGTATATGTGGATGCTAAAAAAAACGTAAAATTACGTATACACCTCACTTTATATTTCTACCAGACAATGCTCTGCTAAAAATCAAGGATAGAATGATTATTCTCAAAGTATGAGTTGAAAAGCCTCTTTACATTTAATTCTTAGACTATATTAAGTTTGAATAGTGATGAATTTGCTATACAATTTGAGTGACTTAAGTGAGTTGGACAATTAAGAACAACTGTACTCAATTCTGTAGACAGTAACCTAATTCAATACTTGATGATTCAGGTACAGATATAGAGAACCAATCTTGAGCATTCACAAAGCTTAGGATTTCTTGCTGACAGGAGGGAAAGTAAGAAAGTTTCAATAGCTTTTTCCGCAGGTATTCAGATTTAACCTACTGCCCCAGTTTATAAATGGAATCAACTTCTTTGTGAAGTTCCACTACTTCCAGGATGCAGGAAAATAGTGCAAGCACTGAAATGGCAGAATTGGAGAATATCATCTATGCTGCTAGTCAGAGAGCTTTGAGACCTCTCTGTCAGAGCTGTATGATTGTGACCCAGTGTGTGCTTTCTGATGGGGAATGCTTTCCCCTGGGCCAACTCTGCTGCCAGAAGTTTCAGAATACTATTTGAGGTGTGTGCATTCATGAGAAATAGCAGTATTGTGAAAATTCAACAGATGAGGAATCAAACAGATGAGGAAGAAATGGGGAAGCTGGAGCGTGGCTAACAGCAGGGATGGCTGGACAGTGTAATTCTGGCCTAGGAAACTTGCAAAGGAGCTTTATCTAGGATGAACAAATAACTGTTTAAAGATTGTGTGGACTCAAGTTGTTTGCAAGAGAGGAGAAATCAGAAATCCAACAAACTGCAATGGAACATGAGAAAAAAAATTGGTAGATGATCTAGCTCTTAAAAGTCTGTCAGTGCAAAAATTGAGTTTACACATGGTCAACATTCAATCTGAATTTCAGGCAGGGAATTCACCATTGGTGCACTGTTGTTATTAATGCTAGTTGCCAAACAGTCCCAGTTATCTCCACTTCCTGACACATAATAGGATTTTATTTCCTGGCAATCTTGTGGTTTGATGGAAACTTGTGATTAACTGTATCCAACAATTTGTCTATATCAGTTCCTTTTGAGCAAGAGCAGTTTATTATCAATGCAAGCTTGTCGATACTATGTGGAATCTAAGATCCACAATATACTCAGTCACATTGATTACACTACTTTTGACATAATAAGTAGAAACAGACCAGAATTAGCCTTTCCAACTAACTTATTTATTATAGGTTTATTTGACATAACAAAAAGCTATTCAATATAAAAGCTATTCAGTATAAAAAGCTGTCCAATCAACCAAACTAAAATTATTACATCTACACACAAACACACATATTCTTTTGGACTAGAAGTAAGGGGAACACAGCGCCTTAACCTGTAGGCTTTGTTCCCTCATATCCTCAACCAATGGTAAAGTTTCCTAATAGGTATAGATCCTCTCTCTTTTTCTGATAGATGCCTACACTTTCACCATGAATTGGATTCAATATGAAGGCTCTCATCTGAATGATACCCAGGGTTCTGGACTTTTTCAAATACTAGGAAGTAGGGAGACAGTATTCACTTCTGCAGTGGGACCAAGAGCCATCAACCTAAGAAAGCACAAGGTTTATATATCTGTAGTGAGAATTTCTGTTTCTATGATTGTTTTCCTAAAGTTGGTGTTATTTCCTTCTTATGACTAGCTATATGCAAAATAGGTGGTGTGATGTGTTGATCTGAGATTTAATTCATGAACATCTAGCTTTTTGACTCTACTTTTCTGGTGGTAGATTTTACAGATAATCAAATTGGCCAAAACTCATACATTGACACTAATATAATAATATTACCTTATATGGGACTTCATAACATTTTAGATCCTTATATACATTGAGGATAGTTCCAGAGTTCTCTTTTTCCTATGGCATAATGATTTCCAAGGTTCAAGATAGTGGCTTCTCCATCAGATTTGGTCTCTGATCAACTACAGTTAAAAATTTCTGTCATTAGTAATCAGCAAGGTATAGACAAAAGTAAATATCATTTCTGGTGTTACTGCTCTGGATTATGATCTCAGTTACATTATTTACCAGTTGTGTTGCCATAGGAAAGCAAACTCTCCTCTCCTGAGTCTTGATTCCCTCATCTTCAAAATGAAGTTAATAATGGCAACCCAACAGATGATTATGAAGAACAAATGAGATAAAATAAAGGCAAGCCATTCCACAGATGAATAGTCATTCACATTTTGATAGGCAGTAGATATGACATTTTCTTTTTCTCTAGTTACAGATTTTCCATTTGGTCTTTTTTGTATTTTTCATTTCTTTTTTTAATTTTTAATTTTAGTGAGTACATAGGTCTATATCTTTATGGGTAAATAGGATGTTTTGATACAAGAATGCGATATGTAATAATCACATCTTGGAAAACAGTATATCCATCCACTCAAACATTAATTCTTTGTGCTACAAAAGATCAAATTACATTCTTTTAGTTATTTTTAAATGCATAATTATCATTGACTATAGTCATCCTGTTGTGCTACCAAATATTAGGTCTTGTTCATTCTTTCTACCTAATCTTTTTGTACCCATTAACAATCCCTAACTTCTCCCACACTCACTACCCTTTCTAACCTCTGGTAATCATCCTACTCTCTATTTCCATGAATTCAATTGTTTTGTTTTTTAGATCCCACAAATAAGTGAGAAAATGTGATGTTTGTCTTTCTGTGCCTGGCTCATTTCACTTGATATAATTATCTCCAGTTCATCCATGTTGTTATAAATGACAGGATTTTATTCTTTTTTATGGCTGAATATGACTGCACTGTGTACAGGTACCACTTTTTTTTAAATCCATTCTTCTGATGCTGGACAGTAGGTTGCTTTCAAATATTGGCTATTGTGAAGAGTGCTGCAACAAGTATAGAAGTTCAGATATCTCTTTGATATGTGGATTTTCTTTCTTTTGGGTATATACACAGTAGTGGGATTGCTGGGTCATATGGTAGCTCTACTTTTAGTTTTTCCAGAGACTTTCAAGCTGTTCTCCATAATAGTTTTACTAATTTACATTTTCACTAACAGTGTACCAGGGTTCCCTTTTCTTTACACCCTTGCCAGTGTTTGTTATTGCCTGTCTTTTTGATGTAAACCATTTTAACTGGGTTGAGATGACATCCCATTGTAGTTTTGATTTGTCCTTCTGATGATCAATTATGTTAAGTACCTCTTCTTATGCTTGTTTGCCATGTGTATGTCTTCTTTTGAGAAATGTCTATTCAAATCTTTGCCCATTTTTTGGTTGGATTATTAGATTTATTTCCTTAAAAGTTGCATGAGCTTTTTAGATATTCTGGTGATTAATTCCTTGTCAGATGGATAGTTTGCAAATATTTTCTCCCATTCTGTAGGTCTCTTCACTTTGTTGATTCTTTACTTTGCTGTACAGAGGCTTTTCAACTTGATTTTATTTCATTTGTATATTTTTGCTTTGGTTGCCTGTGTTTGATGGGTATCACTCAAGAACATTTTGTCCAGACACGGCCTGGAGATTTTCCCCAATGTTTCTTGCAGTAGTTTCCTAGTTTGGGGTCTTTGATTTAAGTCTTTAATCTATCTTGATTTTTGTATACAGTAAGAGACAACGGTCTCATTTTATTCTTCAGCATATGAAAATACAGTTTTATCAGCATCATCAATTAAAGAGACTGTTTTTTTTTTTTCCCCAGTGTTTGTCCTTGACATCTTTGTCAAAAATGAGTTCAGTTTAGGGGTGTGGATTTGTTTCTAGGTTCTCTATTCTGCACCATTGGTGTATGTATGTTTGTATGCCAATATCATTTTGTTTTGGTTACTATAACTCCATGGTATAATTCAAAGTCAGGGAATGTGATTCATCCAGTTTTATTCTTTTTGCTTAGGATAGTTGGCTATTCTGAGTCTTTTGTGGTTCCATATAAATTTTAGGATTGCGTTTGGTATTATGAATTATCCTTTAATGTAAGACCACTATATGATCACTAGCATTTGAATAGTAAAGTTAAGGTAAAGTTGAAGCTGGTCCTTACAGCTTTCCTGTTTTGTTAGATGATGTGGCCATCAAATGAAATGGAGATTATGAAATAAGGGGAAGGTTGTGTCCTGCTGTTGTGTCATTAAACAGAGTAAGTAATTTGCATGACTGGTTAAAAAAATATGGGTATCCTTCCTCTACACTGCCTTTAGGAATGAAATTTCCCATTTACACCTTAGGTATTGTACTCAGTCTCCTTTTCTTCCCCAAAGAAGAAATCATTTGTACCAAGAGAGTTCAGAATACACAGTGGAAGCCTTATCTATAGAAGCATTTTATGAAGATGGGAGCCATACAGAGGGCTTCATTAACTTCCAAAAACTTCAATATGAAAAATGGGAAGAAAATATTTTGGAAAGATTGAACAGCAAGATGACACACTAAACAGCATACACATTATGATAAGTAAAGAAGGGTGTTTGATTTTAGGAGTATCTATTTCACGTTTATTTGTAATGAAATGGAGAATAAACTGGTAGTTTCAAGAGAGGAAAATAAAGTATTATATTTTTACCAGATATTAATCACTTATGCTTGCTTCATCATGTCTTCTAGCTCTCTAAGTTTCAACACCAAGCGAGAGGGAAAAACACTCTTCTCACACTATAAAGAACAAAGAAAAGAGGATTAATGTAATTCTTCTTAAAAGTTCTGGAAAAAATAAGTAACAGTTGAAGCTTATCATCCTGTTGAAATATAATCTGTAAGAAGAAATTATAGTTAGTGAGCCTTGCAACATACATAGGATGCAGGATGTTGTCATTTTTATAGTATTATCTTAATATATTATTAGTGATTTAGCAATTCTAAATGTTAAATTTTTCACTTGCCCTTGGGGGTCATGCTATAAGCTATTTGAAAAGTAATTATTCAGATACATTAAGAAATGTGAGTTCAACAATGAATAACTTTTAAAAATATTTTATTATAAGGGAATAGAAAAATACAACTGCAGAGCAGAAAAATGTTTTGTTTCCTACCACCTTTACCAGGATAAAGACTATTTTTTAAATAATTAATTAGGAGGCCATTAGGCTGAGGTGGTTCCAGTTTCCTGGATTTACATGTGAGCAAACGAAATCCGATTCAATGTAAAGTCATTTTCTAGGCCAAGCAGAAACTGCCCCCTGACTCCTAACTAAGGAATTTCCACGACTGAAGCTGAACCAATCAGAATCTGCAAAGCAAACCTCTAAGTAGGAACTTTTCCCTGGAAGCTGAACCAATCAGAATCTGGAAAGTAAACCTCTGAGTAGGAACTTTTCCCTGGAATGCTCCCAATAAGGCTACTGTTGCCCATCAAAAACGTCCTTTTCTGCTCTGCTTCTGTAGAGACCTATTAAAGCCTTCCCTCTGAGGCCCATTATCATCTGCGGTCTGGAGCTACACAATTCATGAATCATTCTCTGTTCAAATGAACTATTTAACATTTCTATGTGCCTTAGTTTATCTTTTGGAACACCTAAAGGTCGTTTCTGATGTCTACAATTTGGCTGTGCCTCATACTAATTGAGGTAAATAAAAAAATGTTTCTAACATCAAAATAATAAGCAAATAAATAAATGATAACTAAAAACTTCTCAGGACCAACTACATGATAATTACCTACATTACACCAGGTGAAATAATTTTTTAATATTATTTTAACCCAAATCATTAATTAAAAAAATTAGAGATGAGGTCTCACTGTGTTGCCAAGGCCATCTTCAAACTCCTGTGCTCAAGTAATCCTTCCACCTCAGCCTTTAAAATAGGTGTATTTACAGATGTATGCCATCATGCCTGGCTTTCCAAATCCCTAAATTTTACCAGTTTTCTAATTTATTTTTCAACTGGAGTCAGACCTTTTTGATGTATTAGGATAGTTTTGATCACTATTCCAACTATGCAAACCACAGAAAAGGCTCCTGGATGCATGGCTTTTGTAATTCCCTTGACACTGTATGCACCAGAGACTTTATGGCATCAGAGGCTATGCCATAGAAAGTCATTCAAAATTCACTCAAATTTTCTTTTCACTCATTAATGGAAACTAACACATCATACTATTAACATAATTAATTTTTCCTAAAAGCTACATACAAAACTTTCTTAACAGAGGGAAATTATTTCTCTAAATACACTCAAACTAAACTTTAAATATGCTTCATTACAATTCAAGAAAGAAAAATGAGGCTAAATTGAATTTGAATAAAGCTAAAGTAAATTTGAAGCTATTACCACTTTCCTTTTAACATGTTAGGTGAATTCTGACAACAGAGAAATTCAGACTTACAATTTAGTTATGCGAAATACTAATGACAATTACCCTGGAATAGTTAAAAATGCTTTACAGTTACAGTTTCTTAGAAATCTACTTATAAAATCACAAAACAAGTACCATCATAACATTGTCTCTTATGATGGAAGCATAGGAAGCAATAAATTGTTGGGTCTGGAAATAAATTATCTATAATTTTTGTAGATGCACATTTCTACCCCTCAGTTATTAACCTGTCACCATGGAGAGAAAGGTCAAGTCCATATTCAACTCACTCCACCTGCTACAACTTGCCAACAAATTAAAACAAGGAAAATGTAAGAATTAATGTGGAGAAGTATAATATTTAAAAGGAGATATCAATAAGACAATATTCACGTTTTTAAGTTAAATTCAGATGTTCATTGAGCCAACGACATTGTCATTTGGATTAATGTAATGTGTGTGTGTGTGTGTGTGTGTGTGTCTGTGTGTGTATAGCTCAATCAGTAGGTCAAACAGAGGGCTATGGAAATTGGCAATTGCTAGGAGTCATATAGGCCACAATTGTAAAACAACTTTTTGGAAAAAATACCCACAAAAGAAATAAATCAAATAATTCATCATCTTCCATTGAGATTTAGGGCTATAAATTTGCTCATAACCATTTAAACTAATTGTGAGTAAAATACTTGTATGCATTATGACACTTAGACTATGCCTTAAAAATGTAGAATCAGACAACCTTGACAGCTGCTTCACTTGAACTTTTGAGTCATTTCAGTTGCAAATATTCCCCAAAGAAGAAAAATTAACATTCTGTGGAGTTACATGCAAGATGGAAGCCCTCTGAACTACCTGAAGGGTTCAAGGCAGGTTTAGCCCTTCTGGTCTCTGACTGTGTCTGAAAAAACAAAGTGAAGCGAAGGAGTAAAGCAATTATCCTGATTAACCAAGCAAAACATAATTCCTGCAAGTCAGAAACAGGCAATTGTTGAGGCATGAATTATCCCGATTTACTACACTATATATGTTGGTCGAACTCATCAAACAACAATATTCTACCTTACATTGTTTGTGCAGACAATTCAAAAAACCTAATAATATTGTGAAAAATAGCTAACCTCAAACCTTAAGTGTGCCTACCTTTCTTTTCATAACATGGAGATGAAGGAAAGGTTTATTTGAGGAGACCTAGCACATAATTGAAAGAAGATAAAGATGAAAGAGCACTCCAGTCCTGTGAATTGAGAAGGCTGTGTTTCTAATGACCACATAGTCTTCATAAGCACCCTAGGCTAGAAAGAAATGTGAACTGGTCAATAATAGAGTAGAGGCCATGGATAAATCAGTGATGCATGTCTCACTTCAACCTCAGAAAATGCACACTTATGCAGGGCAGCCTAACCACATAAAGTGTCCAAAGAGGAGGAGACAAAAGAAATTCAAGTTTTGAATAGGTGAAAATTTCACTGGAACCAGATGAAAGGTTGAGTACAGAGAGATCTACTTTGGCGTAGTTAGTGAATTCCCCCCTAGATATATTACGTATTTCAAATTGTCCATAAAAAATGCAAATCAAGTAGGCTAATGTAATACTACGTATGCAATCGTGAGTCAGGAATCTGGGATCTGCTTAGCTTGGTTCTTTTAATTTAGGGTCTCTCATAAGGCTCCAAGCAAATTTCAGCCAGAGCTAGGGTCCCATCTGGAAATTCGACTGAGAAAGAAATTTCTTCCAAGTTCATTTACATGGTTGTTTACAAGATTCAGTTTCATTTGGGTTACTGGACTGAGGGCTTCAGCCAATGGCTGTTGCCCAGGGGCTGCCCCAGGACCTTCCCACGTGGAACTGCAAACATGGCAACTTGTTTCATCAAAGCCAGCAAGAGAATCTGTTAGCAAGACAAAAGTCAGTCCTCTGTAATCTCATCACAACAATGACAATCTCTCTGGGTTGAGATACCCTGTTGGCTAGAAGAAAGTTACCAAAAAGGAGATAACACAAGCCATGCACACTCGAAGGCAGGGATCATGGGGGGCCATATTAGACACGATTTACCACAGAAGATGTCACCTAAGCCTAACCCTTGGAAAAGTGACAGAAGGAGAATCCCAGGCAAAAGAAAGTGCCAAAGGCCTGAAATTTAAAAATAAACTAAAAAAAATAAAAAATAAAAAGCTCTTTAGTTCAAGAAATTGAAAGAAGGCAGAATACTAGAAAATTGTAAATGAAGAGGAAAGTGTTAAAAGATGAATTTGGAGAGATAAGCCAAAGTCAGGCCATGAAAATCCTCTTAGACTACGGTAAACAGTTTAGTTTCATTCAAAGGCAGAAAATCTACTCACAGGTTTTTAGCAGAGGAGTTGCATGATCTTGTTTACTTGCTAAGTGGGTGACAAATGTTGTGTGAAAAATGGAAAGGGTGTCAGAGTATTGGTGGTAATGAGATGGCAATGAAGACAAGATAATTGAGACTATTCTGGACTAAGTGAGATGACAGTGGCAATGGATAAAAGAAGAGACATTCAAGTTATGTCTTAGAAGTAGAACCAACCTGGCTTGAATATGACAAGTGAGGGAAAGGGAGAATTTAATTGGTGCTAAATTTCTGGCATACACAGCATGAGTGTATTATGAACTGAGATGGACAAGACTGTGGAGTGGGAATGAAAAGACAATTTGACCAGAAAAAAAATCCCAACTTTAATTTTGGACATGTTAAATTTGAGGTGTCTGTGGGACTTCCAGTGGAGATGTCAAATAGGCAGTGGGAAATAATCTGAAACTCAGAAAAAAGACCATCCTGTAAATTTATCTGCATATTAATGAAGTTTAGACATAACCAATCACTCTAGAAGATAATGCACTATTTTATATATATACTTTATATACGTGTATATATATAATTTATATACATATATATTTGTTTTTTCTCAAAATGGCAGATTAGAGGCATTGCTAGCAGACTTCTCTCATTTAAAAGGACAAAACAGTCCAGCCTACACTGCGAGTCAAGGAAAGAGCTAAGTCCCCAGTGCGAGAGGGAGAGGGACTGCCTCTGGGATACACCCCCCGACCAAGGACCCTGAAAGTCCAGGCCATGGAGGAAAACCCTAACTCCACCCAGCACAGGAACTGACTTGCTGAGGGTTGTAGAATTTAAGAATAGAAGCAGCCTCAGGAAGACCCTTGCATGTACGCCCAGATTCTAGTGTGGACCAAGTAAAACCATTCCCTCCTGTTCCTCACAGGGGACCCTGCAGAGGACCGCCAAAAAGTGCAGGCAGTGGTCACAGGTTGAAAGAAGTCCTGAGTGGGGTTTCACGATATAATCAATCAAGGGGTGGGACAAACTCCCTTTGCCAGGGCCAGGGCAGCAAAGAGTGAAAAGCGGGCTGCACCTGCAAGTGCAGGAATCAGCAGTACAGGAGTCACAGGTGCAGGAGTTGTGGGTACAGGAGCCAGGAGCCCAGCTTGGCAGTGGACAGGGAAAGATGTGACCTGAAAGCTGTGGTTGCTGTTCCCGGAGGAAAAGCTTATGACTCAGGGTGGTTGAGAGTTCTGAGTGCAGGCCTACTTGGGACTCAGCTGACCTCTGCCAGTGGAACACTGCAGGAGTGCATCTGCCTCCTCAGGTGAGTGGGAACCAGGTGGGGCTTACCACTCACCACTACTCCACACTCCCTGTGCAAACTCTTCTGTGCAGCAGAGGCAGAAACACTCCTCTCTGGAACATCAACCCAGTGGCCTGGGAAATGCTCCTGTCCCTTGATACCCACAGGGGCTGCTGCTTGCCCCATAGGCAGATACTCAGAGCACAAACCTGCCTGATGCAGCCCCCACCTGGCTTTGCCCCACTACCTGCCCTGGTAGCTTCACACAAAAGACAGAAACTCTTGATCGTTTTATATATATGGACCTGACCAGTGTCAGAGAAACCAGGATACTTCCCCTGGGCAACATAAGGCAAGCAAAAATCCCACTGCTATTACCACAGCTGGCACTCTTGTGCAAGCACCACCTCCTGGCTGGAGGGCAACCAGCATGGTCCATTACAGCATCTCCTGGTAGAATAACACAGCCCAGGAAGGAGAAAAGGGCTGTGCAATCTTAGCCCTCACCACTGCTCGCACCATTCTGGGTAACCAGGAGGTCCTGAGTCTGTCCACATGATCAGTTCATTACTATTGTAACTGGCATGCAAGAAACTCAACATACTAAGGTTACCAATAACCAAGAAATATCATAAAGTCTACGTCACTCCCCTACCATCTCAATTAGAGCTGCTACTGCCACCCACTGCTAGGAAACAAGAATAGGTCACATCGCCAGATCCCCTTGCAGACATTTTTGAGCACCAGCCTGGATTGTGGCAAATTCACTGGGCCTCTAGACCCAGAGGAGCAACAACACTCACAGTTGTCTGGCTCCCAAGGACTCCCACTCCTAGGGCAAGAGGGAGTGTACCACATCAAGGGAACACCCTACCCTATGGGACAAAAGAATCTTGACAGCTGGCCTTAAGCACAAGATCTTTTCACTGGTGAGAAGTTTCTTTAAGTAGAGACACAGTTGCAGTGCTGGGTTCAGCAGGGAAAGTCTTCAGCTCTAATCCAACATTCAGATGATCCTGTTTCACGTGGAGGGTCTTGGAGAAGAGGATGTATTTCTGCTCTTGCCCATCACCACTGGCACAGCTGAGGCTTATCCCATGTGAACTTGGCATGGGTGTGACCAAAGTCTTTCTGGGACACATCAGGGTGACTGCATCCCCACAGGAGTACCCTCCAAATATAGGCTTGCATGAGAGACACAATCACATTTGTTTCTACTTGGAACATCAGCATTACTACAAATGAAAAGAAGTGGCTATCTGATCTGAATACCTAGAGCTCTGGGTCAGAAATGTCAGAGAAATTGCTAAGTTTCCTGCTGACTCGGCAGGGGAGCTGAAGCGGAACCAACTATTCCCCCTGATAAGACCTCAGTGTGACTCCATGAGAGCTACTCCGGCCACCTCTATCAAGGCTGAGACCTCTGCCCACCATTGGGTATTGCATTTACCCACCCGCTGGAGCCACAACTAGTTCCTACCACCTCCCCTACTGGCCTCAGTTCTGAATCATCAAACTAGTAAATAAAGTACTGCAGGAAAATAAATAAATATTAAAGTGCATGCCATGGAGGAATGAGATAAGCTTTAGGAGATGTCTACTACTCCAACCCCATAGGAGACAGTAAACTTGTGCACACACTGAGTGCTTTGCTACTACAACCAACATATGAGAAAGCCATTATACAAAGACTCTTTGTAACCTAGGAAATCTTACAGAATCTTCACTCTTGATACCACACAAGGACCAAATTAGGCTATGATTAGCTATAAGCATTGAAGTCTTATCCTTAAGGAAAAAAAAGGAATTAAAAACAAATAAGCACAGACAAATCAAAGTAAATTCAAGAATAATTAGAAGAAATAGTCTACACAAATGAGAAAAAAAACAGAAAAGTATCTGTGGTAATATGACAAAACAGGGCTCTATAACAAACCCAAAAGATCACGCTACCTCTCCAACAATGGATGTAAACCAAGAAGAAATCCGTGGAATACCAGATAAAGAAATTCAGAAGGTTGATTATTATGTTACTCAAGGAGCTATCAGAAAAAGGTGAAGACCATCATAAAGACATTTAAAAAGCATTTCAAGATATGAATGAAAAAATTTTTAAAGAGATAGATATCAAGAAAACTCAATCATAACTTCTGGAAATAAAAAAAAAAATACTTAGAGAATTACAAAACCACAATGGAAAGTTTTAACAAGACTAGAATAAATAAAAGAAATAACTTTAGAGCTGAAAGACAAGGCTTTTGAATTAATCCAATCAGACAAAAATGAAAAAAGAATCAAAAGAAATGTCTCCAATAAATATGAGAGTTGTTAAAATGGCCAAACCTAAGAATAATTGGTGTCTTAGAGAGAGAAGAAGAAACAGTCTGGAAAACTTATCAAAATAATTGAGGAAAAGTTCCCTGGTGTGGCTAGAGATCTTATCCAAATCTAAGAAGCTCAAAGAATGCCTGGGAAATTCATTGCAAAAAGATCCTCACCAAGGCATGCAGTCATCAGGCTATCTAAAGTCAACATGAAGGAAAGCGTTCTAAAAGCAGTAAGACAAAAACATCACGTATCCTACAAAGGAAAACTTATCAGACTAACAGCAGACTTCTCACCAGAAACCTTACAAGCTAGAAGGGATTGGGGTCCTATATTCAGCTTCCACAACAACTGTCAGCCAAAAATTTTGTATTCTATAAAACTAAGTTGCATAAATGAAATAAAATCATCTGACACAAACAAATGCTCAGGGAATTTGTTACTACCAAACTAGCACTACAAGAAATGCTAATAGGAGTTCTAAATCTTGAAACAAAAGCCTGATATGCACCAAAATGGAACCTCTTGAAAGCATACAATTCACAAGGCCTATAAAACAATAACACAGCAACAACAACAACATCTAGGTGACAATGAATATGATGAAAAGAACAGTACCTCACATCTTAATACTCACAGTGAATATAGATGGCCTAAACGCTGCACTTAAAAGATACAGAATGGCAGAACGAGTTTAAAAAATCACAACCCAATTACCAGCTGTCTTCAAGAGACTCATTTAACATGGAAGGATTCATATAAACTCAAAGTTAAAGGATAGAAAAATAGTTCATGCAAATAAAAATCAAAATTGAGCAGGAGTAGCTATTCTTTTGTCAGACAAAACAGACTTCAAAGCAACAACAGTAAAAAAAGATAAAGATAATCACCATGTAATTATAAAGGGATCAATTCAACAAAGAGATATTATAATGCTAAATTTATATGCATCAAACACTGGAGCTCCCAGATTCACAGAATTATTACTCCTAGATCTAAGAAATGAGACAGGCAGCAACACAATAACAGTGGGGGATTTCAATACACCATTGAACCATATCAGACAGATCTCCAAGACAGAAAGTCAGTAGAGAAACAAACAGACTTAAATTACATGCTAGAATAAATGAACTTTACAGGACATTCTACCAAAGAACTGCAGAAAACACATTCTTCTCATCAGCACATGGAACATTTTCAAATGATAGGCCCCAAAACAAGATCATAGATCATATGATAGGCCCCCAAACAAGTGTCAATAAATTTTTAAAACTCAAAATTATATCAAGTATCTTCTCAGAACACAGTGAAATAAAACTAGAAATCAACTCCAAAAGAACCCCTCAAAATTATTCAAATATGTGGAAATTTAATAATTTACTCCTGAGAGATATATGGATGAAGATGACATCAAGATACAAATTTAAAAATTCCTTGAACTGAATGATAATAGTGATACAACCCATCACTCTGAGATACAGCAAAAATGGTGCTAAGAGGAATGTTTATAGCATTAAATGCCTACAACAAAAAGTCTGAAAGAGCACAAACAGACAATCTAAGGTGACATCTCAAGGAAGTAGAGAAACAAGAACAAATCAAACCCAAACCCAGAAGAAGAAAAGAAATAACAAAAAAATCAGCGCAGAACTAAATAAAATTGAAACAAAAAATACAAAAGATAAATGAAATTTTTAAAAAACTGGTTCTTTGAAAAAATAAATAAAATTGATAGACCATTAGAAAGATTAACCAAGAAAAGAAGAGAGAAGATTCAACTATGCTTGATTAGAAGCAAAACGGGTGCTATTATAACCAATACCACAGACATGCAAAAGATCATTCAAGACTACTATGAACACCTCTAGAGGCACAAACTAGAAAATCTAGAAGAAATGGATAAATTTCTGGAAATATACACTACTCCAGCAGCAGTTGAAATAAAATAACAGAATTGACTTCTATATAATTCATCCATTTAACCAAAAACCACTTGTACCTCAAAAGCTATTGAAATAAAAATTTATATATATACATGCTCATGATTGATTTTCAGATCTTCCAACAATTATTTGCCTGTTCTAAGACAAGTCACTTTGAGTCTTTGTTTCTCATTTATAAATACATGTATTATTTTACATTTGTGACATGTAAATATATGTCTTCAAACCATAATTATTTAATTAACTACATGAACTTAGTCAAATAATGTAACCTCACTGAGTCTCAGTTCCTTCATATGATATATAAGCAGATAGAACCTATGGGATCAGAAGTCACCTCCTTTTTTAAAATTCTGAGTCTGTGTTTAAAATATATCATATATTCAGAATTACATGGAATGATGTCTTAGTTAAACAGATTACTTTTTAAAGTGTTAAGAACTAAAATTTCTAATGTTAAAAATAAACATTTAATATTAGCATCTAATTACTGTACTGACTATATATACATGTATCTTCAAATACTTTATAGAAACTTTATAGAATACAATATACATGCATCTTCAAATGCTTCACAGAAATAAATTGGAACTGAAGTGACAATAATCCATAGATGTTTTATCACATTTCTTGAGCAAAACATATATTCCATATTAGTTAGATAGCAATAATGTACTTTCAAGATTTCCTTACCATCTTCAAGTCTACAATAATACAAAATCAAAATATATTTAATAAATTCTGCAAAAGAAGTAAGTGAAAAGAAATCATCCATTTTTCATTTTACGTCAGGCCAAAAGAATCCAGCCCTTCTATTTAAAACAAAAATCATTACATTGGCCTAAATTATCCAAATTGGCTATTTTTTTCTTTAACATTTACCTTCATTGCTTTCTCTATCAAATCCAGTCTTGATTAGCTCTATTATGATTATAGAGTTAATGTGCCTTTTACCAAAATTAACCTTATTGTAAAATAGACAATCATCTTAACAATATTTGCATATCTGTTTAGTATGAGAAGTTGAGTTGAAATGTTCATGACTTTTCAAAAAGCAACAAATTCATTATCCAAGCATTATAATTCACAGTATAATATATAAACATTAGCAACTGCCTAAGCTATTAAGCAAATACTCTGATTTGAATTTAATTTCTCTTTGTTTCCTTCATCACAATGGTTCTTTTCCCATAGTGGTTCTTGTGCTTGTAGATTTTTTTCCAAAGCAATTAAAGTGTAGTTATTTTTAGGGATGTGATTATAAAATTTCTACAGTGGAATTCCATATATGGTTTCCCTCAACAACTCCCTATACCATTTTTTGGTTTATATTTTCAGTATGAAAAACAAGATAGAATCTAAAAATCATCCTGTTTTCTTCTTTTCTCTTTCCCACCCCAGTGGCACTTTACTATACTTTTTTGCTTAAATGCTAAAGATTAATAAAAAGAAAAGATGGTAATAACTTCTTCCCATATAGTATTATGGCTGCCACAAAAATCTGAGCTGTAGAGTTAAGTTACTGAAAATCCACGTGTGGTAGGTAGGCTTCTTCCTGCAACAATTGGACTGTTCTATGAAGCGTTACAATGAGTTACTGAGTTTTCATTATTTTTAACCAAATGTATCATGATTAAAAAAAACAAACATTTATGTCATATCTTCTTCTAATTGTAATCAGTATGATAAAAAAAAAAAAAAAGAACGTGGCATCAAAAAGTGTGAGACAAAGAATTTAAAATTATCTATTTAGTATGGTTTGACATTCTAATGGAATGTCCACTCTTGGCTGTGTCTCCATTTTAGAAGTCAGGATGTTAGCACAAAATGTATAAAACCCGAAAAAAATGTAAATCCAGCAGTTATTTATTGAATCTCACCTTTGTAAACAATTTTGAAATCTTCCCTCTTCCTGAGAACTCTTCTTTTGAGAATCATAAACTCGTGGGCATACAAGTTAGAGGAGCACACTCATGGGAAGATGTGTTTGAATGCTGGAATTTAATTCTTCAACACGCTGCTAGTTCAGATGTGCTTATAATTTAGTATCGATTTTCAACTTTCATTTGCCTCACTGCCTTAACTTTAAATCATGTGATTCTTTTTCTTCACTGCTCAGGTATTAGAGCTACCAATCAGCAAACTGAATTTTCCTCTGGATTTTTTTCATTAGTTCTCCCAAAAGGCTGGAGCAGCTCACGGCATTGTCCGCATGTTGACCTTTCCAACGCAGGGTCATCGGTTTCTAAACGTTTCCAGCTCCTGGAGCTTCAACTGCATTTGGTGTTTGCTATCCACCACCAAAGCTACAATGTGATTCTGGTATCATTCTGTGTTTCTCCTCCTCCAAAATCTTCAGCCTAAAATTATCCTCAACCCTCTCATATTTTCAGTACCATATCTTACTCTTACTGAAATTATGTTTTATTAAAAACGAATCATAATTTTGTCAAGATTACAGTGAATTTTTTTGAAGGTCAAATACTTTACATACTTTTGATGAATTCAGTCTCTGTAGTTTCCTGTTTCTCATAACGATTAACACGCTTTAAAATATTTCTTTACCTCTTTTTCTCTAAAATTTGAGTATATTAGAACCTCTGGATTTTCTATTAGATATTACCTAGTGATTTTTTTTTTTTGAGATGGAGTTTCGCTCTCTTGTTGTCCAGGCTGGACTGCAATGGCACCA
>PVKP010007801.1:0-75438 GCA_004027715.1 Plecturocebus donacophilus
ATAATTATAAATTTTTATACGAAATATATAAAAATATAATTATAATTATAAAGATAATTATAATTATAAAATAATTATAAAATCTGATTATAATCTATAATATAATCTATTAAATCTATTAAAAATCTATATTATATAATCTATTAAAAATCTAATCTATAAAAAATCTATTCAGTGTCTAATATAAATGCGTGAAAAATTTCACATAAATTTTCACATAGTAATTGGGACCAAATTATTTGCTGTCTTTTGTCTCTTTCACATTGTTTATGAAGATCTGACTTAAATAAACAGGTTAGGAGCTTTTGTCTTCCGTAGCTAAGCCTAAATGTACTGATGCTGCATAAGACAGCTGGGATTAGAGAAACTCTTGAAAAGCAGGATTGGTAATGGGAAGTGATAGCTGTGTGTGAAAGCCTTAATGCTGAAGTGCATTCTTGTAATGCAATTTTCTTGTCTGCCTTGTTATCTGACAATTTTAGTGGGAAAAATAATAGCAATCTTATTTCAAAGAAATGGTTAAAAAATAATCAAACTTAATAGAAAGCAGAGTCCTGGCCTTTGGTTAAACACTCATTTACTTAGCTGTCTCTCTCCTTTTAAAAAACAGAACCATGAATCCTTCCTGTACAGTTGCGGGGGTTGATATTAACTCTCTCTCAGCTTATTCACTGTTCATCTAAAAGAACGGTTTGGGGCTCCAGAAATTGACCTTGCTCTGTTTCATGGGTGAAATGCTGCACTTGGGCACAGGTTTGCAGAGGATGAGTATTGTTTCTCTTCCTCAGATGGAGATTTATGGCATTCCTGATAAAGGAAGAAGAGCGTGTTTGAGAATGCTGGAGGATGTCGAAGTGAAGCTGGGAACATGACGGCCAGCCTGGGCTCCTGGGGATGGAGGATGGTCGTGGATGCTGTGTTGCAATTGACTGTGCACTTTCTGGGGACCTGTGAGCAGCACCTGTTCTGCTCCAACAGTTTTGTGGGGAGGACAGTCACCCACTAGAGCCCCAGATCCAGCACATCTCCTTATTTCCTTGGCATTAGTAACTACATCAGAGATATTTATCTATGTATGAATGCACACAGGCTAGCGCAGTCAATGTTGTGGGGCATACAAAGGTAAAAAATAGATCTTTACCCTCTAGAAGCTTTCAGCTGGTGTGCGTAGGGGGAGGTCTGCTTTAGGGAAGTGTCATATGTAGCGTAGAGGAAAGAATTCCCAAGGAGGACTGGGAGGTGGAGAAAGTGTGCTTTGGATCTGGAAGAAAAGTGGTATTGTCCACCTAAGAGAATAGTGCCAAAGACAGTTTGCACAGAGTCTGGCAAGTCTGGTAAGTCCTAATAGACTAGACACAGTGGCTCACACCTGTAATCCCAGCACATTTTTTAGGCTGAAGTGGGCAGATCACTTGAAGTCAGGAGTTCAAGACCAGCCTGGCCGACTTGGCAAAACCCAATGTCTACCAAAAATATAAAAATTAGCTGGGTGTGGTGGCATGAGGCAGGAGAATCACTTGAACCCAGGAGGCAGAGGTTACAGTGAGTAAGACTCCGTCTCAAAAAAAAAAAAATAAATAAATAAGTACTGATAAATACTGATTGAAAGAAGGAAAAAGTCTAGGGGAATTATTTCTTGGCGAAGAGCTAAGAGGAGTTCAAATGTAAATAGACAAACTGAATATCATTCCAAGATTCCTTTCACTTTAAGTATTTAAGGGTACCGTGGATGCATTCCTTCACAGGTATGTTGGCTCTACAGGGTTAAAGGTGATGGGACTTCCAGTTCATGTTGCAAGTTCACGTCTCAAGGGGAGGTTCTGTGAGACTTGGGCTGCGTTCTGACCACACAGCTTTGCATAATTGATTAATTCTGCATAGCTGCTTGAATTCCTTTCCTAAAATAAATTTCACTTTCTAATTAACTCTCCAGAATTAATAAGTGCCAAAAACCAGGATGTGTGTTGAATCTTGTGATATAGCGTGACGCTGCCAACTCACACAGATTTAAGGTATAATTAATAATGCTGAATCTCTGAGGAAATTCTTAATTCCTGAATTGGTAGACAGATCTCTAAAAGTAGCTAATGCTTATCGTGTTTACCATGTGCCAGGAACTGTGCTGAGGACTTCACCCAGTGTACCTCCTTTGATCTGTTTTTATTATCACAAACACCCTAAGAATTAGTATTATGGGCATCTTCATTTCTAGAGAGGTAAAGTCACTCGCACAGCCAATTGACATAGCTAGTAAATAGCAGAACTGGATTTGGGCTGAAAGAGTCAGGCTGTGGAGCCAGTGTTTCTAAAGGCCATGTGACATTGCTTCTTTTTTCTTTCTCGGGTGTTCCAGTTTTCCTCGGGGCTTTGTCATTGCTGCTTTCTACCTGCTAACACTCTTGCCAAATGTGATAAACAGCAAAAATTGAGATAGTACAGATCCAAAATAAATGGACCCTGATAGGTGCCACAGGTAAAGAAAGTTGTTGGCAAATGACATCACTTATGTAATGGTAGGTCATGCATTGGAGGTTGGTTGTGGAGCGATGCTGTGAGGGAAGGGTATGTGGACGTTTCTGGGATGGGAGAAGGCAGATGATGAGGGGACTTGGAGTTTCAGGGGTAAGAACAACAAACATTCTGGTTGGCAAGTTTCTTGGCATATGTTAAGGGTGGTAAACATTTAAAATCAGTACATCAGTAACTTCTGCTTGAGAAGTGCCAGGTTCTTCACCAAACTTAAATATAATATGTGAGCATTAGGTTTGAAAGGAGGGATGGCACTATTCTGGCTTCTCTGTTAACAAAAATATGAGAAAGAAGTATGAATAATTTTTTTCTCAAATTGAGTTTTAGATTTGGGGTTTTATTTTTAGGCAGAATATAAAACAGTTATTTTCTATTTCCATGAATACCAGGAGAGGAGACTTAATAAAATGCAATAAATATGGCTAGGTGTGTTGGCTTATGCCTGTAATCCCAGCACTTTGGGAGGCCAAGGTGGGCGGATCACCTGAGGTCAGGAGATCGAGACCAGCCTGGCCAACATGGTGAAAATCCATCTCTACTAAAAATACAAAAATTAGCCAGACATGGTGGCATGTACCTGTAGTCCCAGCTACTCAGGAGGCTGAGGCATGAGAATCGCTTGAACCTGGGAGGCAGAGGTTGCAGTGAGCTGAGATTATGTCAGTGCACTCCAGCCTGGGCAACAGACTGAGACACTGTCTCAAAACAAAAAAACAAAACAAAAAAATGTAATAAATAGGTTTACGCTAAAAGAAAAATTATTCTTAGGCCTGGCTTTTTAGACAGGGTCTTGCTTTGTTGCCTCGGCATGATCACAGCTCACTGCAGCCTTGACCTCCTGGGCCCAAGTGATTCTCCAACTTCAGCTTTCCAAGTAGCTGGGACTATAAGTACGTGCCACCATGCCTGGCTATTTTTTTTTTAGGTTTTTTTTGCCCAGGCTGGTCTTGAACTTCTGACCTCAAGTGATCCTCCCGTCTCGACCTCCCAAAGTGTGTGGGCTCGGATTACAGGTATGAACCACTGCTCATGACCCACGATGGTTTTTGAATCAAAATGTCTGGATTATCAAAGATAATCAACATATTCAGACAGTCTAATTTGGTTGATATACAACTGTGTTTGTTTTTTAATTTTCCCTTTTTGAAAAAGGCAACATTCGTGGAGGTTGTATGGCAATATAAGTTTAACTAAGTTTTGTAACATTGCAGGTTGATTTTGAGTTAATTGAAACATCTGAAGTTTAATACATTGGCAAAGTGGATTGTGTATGTGAATTGAGGGAGAAAGAAGCAATTAATACTGTTTGATGTTTTTTAATCGTCTTGTAAATAATATGAATATCCAGAAGGCAATAGAATTACCTAGGTTGTCAGAGGCTGAGAAAGGACATAAAATAACCTTTTTTTTTTTTTTTTTTAAAAAAAGGCAGATGGATGGGAATGGCACTGGATACAATATTTAGGATATTGTAGTTTCTGATGAAAGAGGAAATGTTTCTAGAATATATGTGACTGTTGTGTGAGATGTTGAATATTATAAATAAGGAGATTTTACTGTTGCTATTTTGTTTCTGAGGAAAAGAAACCCTTGGATTAGCCCCAGTGGCTCTGGCTGTTGAAATCACCCAGTAAATAATCACAGACACCTCTTTCAGCAGAAAGAGAAGAGAATCAGCACAAAGAGCTGGGGAACAAGATTCACTGCTGGCTTTCAGAC
Source organism: Plecturocebus donacophilus (assembly GCA_004027715.1). NCBI lineage: Eukaryota > Metazoa > Chordata > Mammalia > Primates > Pitheciidae > Plecturocebus > Plecturocebus donacophilus. The sequence continues at coordinate 4,249 of PVKP010007801.1, forward strand.
TCCTCAGGTGGTATGTCTATTGAAGAGCTTAGAGCTGAAACATTAGCAGTTATATAATCTCATTGAAAAGAGACAGACAGTATGGGCTTTAAAAAAAAAAAAACAAAACTCCCCCACCCCATTAGAGATATACTATGTGCTCAGATACTTTTGTGAAAATTTTAAAACCCTGTGTATAAATACGAGAGAGGATGTGTGTGAATAGTTATTATCTCTGATGACATATATTTTAAATAACTTTCTGTATTTTTTGTTTTCCAAATATTTGTATATATCGATACACTTTTTTCATGTTTAGTTTATACTTTATTTAAAGAATTTGCTGCTACATCTTAAGATTTCCCTGTGTCCTGAGGTGTTCTTTGCAGAGGGGATTTTCAGGACTCTGCATTTCCTTTTCCACTCAATGCACTGCTCCGGCTTCTGCCCTTGTGTGGACCTCTCAGCTCCTACCCTCCAAAGTCTGTGCTTTTCCTGTGGCCCAGAACATTCCAGCGTCCACCCTCTTTACCTGGCTAGCTCTTAATCTTCATGGTGCCCTTTTCTTGTTTAGGAGGACTTAAATGCATTGGACAGTGGACAAAGATCATTTTAACTGGATTACAAAAAGCAGACTTCACTGGGCAGAATGGTCTCTAACTTCTTCAGTAATGGTGCCATTTACCATGTGTCTGTTGGGGATCAGGTCCGTCGCTAGGCACCCTTCATGCTTTTACGTAATAGTCATAGCTACCCTGAATAAGGGTGAGGAGACAGCATTCCCATTTAGAAAAGATGAAACCAGGATTGGAAGTAGTGCATGAGCCAGGATGGGAAGCCAGGCCTGTCTGTCCTTTGATCACACTGCTATTTCTTTTCGCTGTGACTCCCTAGGACACTGCCATGGAGGGAAGGGGAGAAATCTTGATAGGGTCCTTGGATGAAGCACTGCACTTAATGCTAAAGATGATCAAGGCCCTGTTAGACTGGAAACATTCATCGTAAGACCTAATGCCATAAGGTAAAGAGGTCTCTGGGAGAAGGCTCAAAATCTCTGAGGGTAACTGTTAAAAAGCCTGTAAGAATTAGGCTTAAATTACTCCATGTGAGAAAGGTAAATGCTCTTGGTGCAGGGGGTAAAATGAACCTTTAATGAAACTCTAAGGGGAGGAACTCTGCCCATCAACTGTTGATAAGTTTAGAAAAAATAAAGAGATGCAATTCAAGTTCAGTGAGTAGGTGAAATATGTGCTATTAAACCTTCAAGGATTTGAGAGATTGACTATTTTTGGTGACAAGGGTTAACTTGAGGATTAATGAGTCAAAAGATCTGGAAAGTTAAAGTTTCCCTGCTCTGCACCATTCAATTCAGTTCAACAAATACTTTCCCAGGTGAAATGGAATCATTAACCTTGTAAGAGATTCTTGGCCTTTTTAAAATGATGACATTGTAGCCAGTTTTGTAAATACAGTTGATGCATGAATCTGTTGACCATGGATCAGATTAATTTTGTAATGCCCGCAGGGAAGGCAGTTGGTGAACTGGTTTCTCTGCATCGTAGCAGCAGTGTTAACGACCCACTTGTACCATGAGATTCTAACATTCTTGAGTTACCTAAATGCTTCAGTGTTCCCTGCCATATAATTTTAAACTGTATGTATATTTCGGGGATAATTTTTATCCATCTTTTGTTTAAAAAATAAACTAAACCAAACTAAAATTCAGAACATTTTGTACTTCTGCTTCTTATTAAGATTGTTTAGTCCTTGGTGGGTGATGTGAGAAGATCAGTACTTAACAGATTGAGAATTCTTGCTCTCATAAATCAAAATAGTATTCAGTGACAGTTTTCTAACAGTTTCAAGTGATGATTTAAATTCTCTTGTAGTTGTTATCTAGTTTAGAATAGCGTTACTACGATTTTAAAGTTGATATTTCAGCTGGGTCATGGTAGCTCAAGCCTGTAATCCCAGCACTTTGGGAGGCCAAGATGGGAGGATCACTTGAGCCCAGGAGTTTGAGACCAGCCTGGGCAACATAGTGGGACTCTATCTGTACAAAATTAAAAATTTAAAAAGTTGATATTTTATGAGTTTGCATTTTTAAATGCAATGGACAATGGAAAAATTGTTTCTAAGATATACTTGCTTGTATGTTTTTCTCCTCCTATCACCAGGTTATACCACAGAGGAAAAATAAAATTTGGGGGCTCTAAGCCTATTTACCCAAAGTCTTCTACAAGAGCCCCCTTCAGAAACCTCTAGCAATTGTTAATGTTGCTTGGGTTAATAGCCATGGTCAAAGCATGAACAGAACAAAATAAAAATTTTCTAAATATAAAGAAAATCTGGTAGTAACTGAGGAGCCAGGCATTCATTCTCTCAATACCCTCTTTCTCCGTAAGAAACATGTGTAGCATTTTCCTTGGAGAAGGGTCTATGTTACTTTAGTTCAGCCCTTGATGAAAACAACATATGGTTAGTTTTATGAGGACTTAGAGACAGATGGTGACCTATAGGCTAATTATGCAGTGGGCAAGATTCTTTAAACAAATCATTGTGATTGTGAGATGGTCCTTTCTCATGAGTAAGACAATCTGGACTGTTTATTGTCACACTAGGTAAACATGTTCCAGGTGAATGAGGAAGAGGTGCCACATGAGGGAAGTGTATTTACAACATCTTTTCATCTCCATATTTATTTTAATGGCTAAAAGAGAAAAGGAAGTCAAGAAGTTAAAAGGGGAGAACACTAAAACCCCGGGGAGTGCTAGGACTGTGTTATTTTGGACAGCTAACTTTCCAGATAGCTGAGGCGTTCCCCCATTAAGCATAAACATTTTTCTTTTAATCAGTTTGAATGACCTCTTTCTGAAGTCTTCCTTGCCCTCTGAAAACAGAATGTCTGAGACGTAGTAGGCTTTCTAGTGTTTATCTCACTTTATCTCCTTTCCCAAACATAAGCTTCATGAAGGTAGAGATCTCAGTCTGTTCTCTGCTGTGACCCTGGCTCCTGGAAGAGTGCTGGCCACAGCAGCATTAAACATTTGCTGAAGTCAGTGAGGAATTAAGTAAAGCTCTTTAACCTTCACAACTGTGTCACTCTCCAGGCTTTGTTCTCCCTACTTTGTAGACTGGTCAGGGACCTTTGAGTGCATAGTGCCTATGCTTTTGGTCTTAATGTCCTTCTGCCCTAGGGTGGTGGCTCACAGCTATAATCCCAGCACTTTTGGAGGCCAAGACCAGCGGATCACTTGGGGTCAGAAGTTCGAGACCAGCCTGGCTAACATGGCAAAACCCCATCTCTACTAAAATTACAAAAATTAGCCGGGTGTGGTGGTGCATTCCTGTAATCTCAGCTACTTGGGAGACTGAGGCTTGAGAATTACTTGAACCCGGGAGGCAGAGGTTGCAGTGAGCTGAGATTGTACCGCTGTACTCCAGCCTGGGTGACAGAATTGAGACTGTGTCAATAAATAAATGAATACATAACCCTCTCACTGTATTGTAATTGCCTTTTCTCATCTCTTTCCACGACTGGACTGTAACATCCTTGACAGCAGAAATTTTGGAGGTTCACTGTTATATCTACAATGTCTGGTAGTACATATTGTTTCTTGAATGTGTGAACAAACTGATTCAGCAAGGGAAATGGTCACTGCCCTGGGTCCTTTCCTTTACGAAACCCTATGAGGTAGAGAATTTCGTGCCCGTTTTACAGACACACAGCTGAGAGGAGCAACAGTGATTTGCACCCAGGTTTGTCAGCCTCAAGGCTCATCTTCCATTGTATGGGTAGCTTCTTACCTTTACATAAACAAGGGCTCCCTTTTTGGTATCAGAGATTCCTAACCTTGCATAGTATGTGTATTTTTTGCTTTCCTCATCCAGAGTGGTTTAATAAAAATGCTATTATCAGTTTAGTAGTGCTTTTAATTACTGTTGGTAGTCATTATACTAACATTATAAATTTGAAGAACAGCCGGCACAGTATGTGGGAGAACTTCTTGTTGCTTGTAGTGCTCCAGGCTGCCTGGGGTTTGCCAGCCCCTGCAGTAACCCTAGGCACTCCCCCTTCTCCCAGACTCCCCTCCGCCCCACCAGCAGCCCCCTCTGCACCCTCCCACCCCCCTGCAGCCCACCCTCCACGCGTGGCTATGGACTTCAGAGTCCACATGCCTCCCTTTATGTGATGTGTGTCCCCTCTTTGGCTGTCCAGTTTTGCTTTTGTCAGTATAGCTCGTGGCCAGCCCGTCTCCATTTCAAATTTGCTGCTTTATAATAGGCCTTTGTTTGAAAGCCAGATGATCAGGGCTGCTAGAACTTGCTAGAATGAGGAAAATAGGCAGGTGACCTACTGCTCACTGAGAGTGAGTTACAGGAACTTTTACTACATGGATTTCTCTTTTTTTTTTTGAGTCGGAGTCTTGCTCTGTCACCCAGGCTGGAGAGCAGTAGCGCAATCTGGGCTCACTGCAGCCTCCGCCTCCTGGGCGCGGTGTTTGCCTGCAGGCTCTGAGAGGCGCGGTTCTCAGGCCTCCTCAGGGTACTGGTAGGTGAGGCCCCAGCACGCATCGCTCACAGCCGGTTTGGCTCAGGTCTGTAGGAAGAGGGATGTGGACATAAGGGGGACGGGGTATGAAAGAGCAGAGATGGCAAAATGGGAGAATGTTTACCTGGTCGAGGGCTTAGGTCACAGCAAGCACTCAAAGGGAAAGCCGGCTTCTTGTGGACACTTTATTGAGTCCATCCCCATCTGTTTCTGTTCCTCTCTCTGCCTAACCTGTCTTGGCTCTAAGCTGGTTCAGACACTGTGTTTGTGTCTTTTCACGTGGCATTTTTCTTTTTTCCCCCTCTACCTTGCTAGGACTGAACTTTGCTGTCAGCATTTATTTGTGTCCTATAGATCAGGCAAATTTCTCTAATTTTACCTTACTTGTCATTTTGTGATCTTTTAAATTTTCAGTCAATGGAAAATAATTGTTAATATGAATTGCAGTTTGGAAATTTTGTGCCAGATTGATGAAACTGAATGAATGCGTGGTGTTTACGTAGGCAGTGCCTTACATATGGTTTGGTGCTTGGCTCATGCTCTAAATGTTTGCCTGTCTGTGGGCTGTCACAGATCTGGCGTGCACCTTTATTTTATTGGGAGTTTCTGCATGTGTTGCTGCAATCTCTCAGCTAAGACAGTATTTTTCAGTCCTCTTGATATTTATTTTTCACCACTTATAGGGTGAGAAGAAGTAAAATTAGATATAATTTTGATGTTTGATTTAAAAATCAACATTTCCATGTTTGATTTAAAATTAGATGTGATTTTGATGTTTGATTTAAAAATAAAAAATTCAAGAAGATGAAAAAATAACATTGATTCTTCTCTTTAAAGACAATTGATTTTCTTTGGTTGAAAAAGTTTTGTTCTCTCTTGATGTTCATTATTTTAGATGTTCCCTTTGGACTCTGCATGTCGCCATCATAGCACCTACTATGTTTACGAAAATAGTAAATTGACCTCTCTGCCAACACCACTGGACTGTGTAAGTTCCTTGAAGGCGTGGGTCCTGAGTGACTGGCAGAGTAATATCTGGTACATTGTAAACACTCAGTAAATGCTTGTGAAATGGATAGAGTGACCCAGCAATCTAATGAATACAGTCCTATCATGGTCCCAGCCAGTCATTGGATTGAGTATAGTTATGATAGTGTCATCTCAAATGAACATATCTCGAATCACATCCAAGTTTAACAATTTTTTTTCTCTGTCTTGCCGAGTTGGCTGCCCCACTCTAAGTCCCAGAGATAGAAATTCAAGTCATCTTTGCATCTCTTTTACCTCCTCAGTGTCTCTTGTCACCTCTGTTTTTCTCCATTCCTGCTGCCTCTACTCTAGTTTACACTTTTGGTCATCTTACATCTGTAGCCCATGAGCTAGCTTGCTGACACTAGCTCCCCCAGCCATCCTGCCCTTTGCCGAAGCCAGATCAGGCTGCCTCCCACATTCTTTCTAGTAGGATGTCCCTGCAGATGGTCAGAGTGGGTTTTCCCAAGGAGTTCTGCAGGGCAGTGTGTTCCAGTGGACTTCCTTGGTTCCCTGAGGACCAAGGCTCCGAAATAGATTTTATGAGTCTAGCCAGAGCTAATCTCTCCATTGTGTTATCCCAGTTCAGGAAGTGGATATATAAAACCAGATTGTCTATTTACTGCCTTAAAATGAGAATAGAACTGTTTCTATTTTCATTTCATGGCCTGGGATTCTGGTGTGGGAACAACCAGTACACGTTTTCTTCCTGTAGCCAGGCCTGCCTGGGAAGCCAAATCATAATCAGATGCTTACTTGGCCGGTGTGGAGTGAAAACAAAGAGAAGTGAAGTGTCAGATGGCATCAGGTTAAGTCCGAGGCATCCATTTCACAGTCAGGAGGCTTGCCAGTGGGAATACCCGAAGTGAGTTGGCTTCAGCTGCCAGCATCCTTCTCCACAGTGAGGCTGACTTTGCCAGTGGGTCCTGACCCTCCAAGGCTAAGAAGGTTGCCTGAGGCCCTTTCTCACTGCATGTTGCTGGGAGTAGCAAAGCCATTGCTGTTCTCTTTGAACATCTGCTTTCTTCCACTTTCAAATCTGACCAAGCCCTTCTGATTGACATTCTTACCCCTAGAAACAATACTTTCAATTTTATAGGGCTTGGAGCTGTTTCTGTAGGATAACTTTGCATGTCTTGGCTTTTTAAAGTTTAACTCTAAGAGCAGTATGCTATCTTTATTTCAAAGCCTTCATATCTCCTCTCCTTCACTCACCGTCTCCTTTCCTCAAAACCCTTTGAAGCCCTGACTCTTGTTGGTGGGAGTCTAAATTTCTTTGCCCGGCCTCTGAGGTCCTCGGTCTGCCTCCCTGAGTATCCAGACTTCTTTTCTAGTCGTTTCCCTGTTGAATAAGAGGCCTGGGTCAGAAGCCCCAGCATAAGTCTTTCTGTCTGCTGGAGTCTCCTGAGCTCTAAAAACCCATTTTACCTATCTCTTAGGGTTGTTGTGAGGGCCAAATACAGTGACAGGTGTTCATTTTCTCTGTTGGTGCAAGATTCTGCATAGGTGAGGTGACTCCTTTTTTTAAGCGATTACATATTGAGCCCAAACTGTTTGCGTATGTTATTTCATTTAGTCCTTTCAAGTAGATACTGTCATCATCCCCATTTTACAGGTGAAGAAAGTGAAACTCAAAGAGGCTAGGCTTTATGCCCGAAGTCTCAGGCCTGATGGAAAGCGGATGGGTCTGTCTGACCCCTTTAGTCTGCTCTGAACCTCCAGTACCCATTGCTTATTGGACTGAACACCTCCCTGATCCCCCTACCCCCGACTAGCCCAACTCATTTCCAGGCCCCTTTCGGGTTCCCTCTCTCTCCTTTTGTGTCTAGCCCTCATTGCTCACCATCATCTCTGACCTCCTGTGGTACTTGAGGACATACTGGAGACAGACCTATCTGTGGTTACATCCCAACCATGCTGTGCTGCTTTGAACAAGGCAGCCACCCTCTCTGAATCACTGGAAAAAAAAATAAAACAGGCATAATAATGACAGCTGGATCCTGGGACTTCTGGATTCCATAAAACCAATTGTGTAACATAGACCAAGATGTCCAGGAAGAAGGTAGGGGGAAAAAAACCAAACTAATTGTGTAAAAGTTCTTTGTGAATGGTTAGATGTTCCTGGCTTCTTCAGTAATCAGCTATTTGTGCCAAGAATTAAATTTGTCACAGGAATATATTTTAATGTTGTGATGGGCATATTTAATTAAGAGTTCCACAGGAACATTTCCTTCTTTGTGTGGGTTAAAAACAGTGTTTATTTTGACCCATTTAATTGATTTTTGACTATCCACTGTAGGAGGCTACCCACAGTTTGGAAGAAACCATCAGGCCTAGATGACAATAAGCCTTCTGAGGGCAGGGGATGTGAGTGTGCACTTCTGCGTCCTCATCGGCCTAACAGGTTCTGAGAAGATCCAGTCTGTTGATGGATTTTGTGCTGGGAATAGGCAGGATGGAGAGACTTATGCAGATTTCATATTATTTATTGAGTGCCCCTTTGCAAGAATTGGCCAGTAAGACCCTGGGGACAGCTTTGTTGCTGCAGTACTCAGGAGCCTGCACCCTCTTGAAGACATCACGCCAGCGTCTCCTGCACTTGGCCGTGTAGGCTGCAGCACAGCTGTTTCTGCTACAATCGGCTCCAGTATTTGTATTCCTCCTCTTGAGGCCAAGGCTTGTTCGTTGGCCCCAGGGAATGTGTTGTGTTGGGGTTTGAATCTCCTGTCCTGCATGCTGTGCTCCTGCCAAGGGCTGTGCACCCACCTGTCCCAGATGGCTGTTTGCGTCATGTTTTCCCTGTTATGCTGGTGGTGACAGATTCTGCTGTCTCAGAGTAAAGCTCAGCTGCATATATGCCACCCGCCCTCCTCCGCAGCGTCCAGGCTTCCAGTGTAAAAGCCTCTTACAACATCAGGCGGGAGAAAACAAGCCTGCCGCTTGTGGTGCCTTAGCACCAATTTGTCACCCACTTCACTCAGCCCTGGCCCCCTGCTTCTCCTCTGTATGGTATCTTTTTTTCCCACGACTGCTCCAGCTGGGCTCTGGCCTGACACTGGAATCACATGTCTTGGCTCAAGCCTTTGGTATTATTCTCGAGGTTGTCAGCATACATCCCCATTGCCATCTTTTTCTAATGCAAAGGTCTTTTCATTAATGGATATTTTTTCCTATGAGACTTGTTTAGGGGAGAGATGCATCCCGCATCTCCTCACCCCTACCCGCCATAAGGTTTTTACATGCCAAGCCAGAGACTGTTTTCCAGCCACTTTCAGAAAAATGCTGGGGCTCCACTTTGTGTTTAGCACAATCAGCACACATAACTCTTGTTCTGCTTGGGTTCTGTTCATTGTCACTTGCTTCTCCTGACCTAGAAAAAGTTGAGAATCATAAGCACGGATTATAAGGACTCATAATCTCAGTTGTTAGAGTAAGGGAAATATGTTTTCGCCGTTTCCCTGAAATAATAGACCTGGCCCACAGCTGTCGCCTCTCCTCGCCTTTCCTCTCATTTCCCCTGGACATGTGCTCTGCCTGTTTCTTCTTCTCACTAAAACTAAGGAACTTTCCCTTGTGTTTTCTTTTGGCTTCTAGATTGTTCACTCGGCTTTTTATCTAAGCTTGTATTAAACTGCTTCGTGATCTGTGCCTGGAGAGGCTTTGGCATAACATGCCTCGTGGAGAAGTGTCGTTTGTTGTGACTGGACCACGTTGTCGCAGCAGCACCTGTTCTTGTCTGAGTGGGCACGCAGGTGAAGCATGCGCTCTGGGCCACTGAAAAAGGAGGGAACACAGGCACCTGGGCTGACCACTGGCAGCTGTGATCTACTCAGCAGGGATCATTGCTTACGTGACTCTCACACAGCCCTTCAGCTGCTTGTGATAAAAGCTACAAAATTCCAGGCAGCTTTTTGGTCCCCATAACAAGTATATATAATTCCTACTTTAAGCAGTCCGAATTTAATACAGAGCAATGGGATGAGATGTATGTATGGTGGTCACATCCACAGGAATATCTTGAATCATTCTTTTCAACAATTCAGATTCAAGGGGAATAAATGAATTTAGGAAATTTGTGTATGGAAAAACACTGTCAATCAGTAAATATGTAGTCTACTGGGTATGCTTTCTCCTCAGTTCTTTAAGTCCTCCAAAATGGGATGAAAAGTTGCTCAAAAGTTCTCATGCAAAATTGTAAGAATATGGAGATATATTAGGAAATGAACAGATAAATATGCTTTCAAGAATCCTATTAAAATCCTCAACAGTTATATGAAACATGCAAGTATAAGTTGAAAATTTAACAGACACATGAACATTGGATATTTCTGTGATTTTAATGGGAAAAAAATTTCAAGGAACAAGGGGGAAAAAAACCCCAAGCATCAAAAAGAAAAAAGCCCTTTATCTACTCATGCAAATAGTCACTTTGTTCACAGCTGTCACAAAGGACATGACGGGCCATATTGTTCAGGATCCAAGGTTCATGAGAAGCAGGTTTGTAAGTGGCAGGTAGTGGGAAAGTGATTTATGTCCCATGAAAACCCATTCAGCTGTTGTAGCACTTCCAGGGCATGTGACGTGTAAGGGAGCCATTGTCTCAACACTCAGGGCGAGGACAAAAAGCCTTCAGTTGCTGAAAGGTGCTGGTTTGAGATGGTGATATCCTGTCTCCTTTTCCAGTAAAAGCAGGAACATGATGTCTAGGATTTTTAAAAGAAAAAGCTTTTGTTTCTTATTTAGTGACAGTAGAAATTAAAGTAGAGCCTTAAAAATTAGAAACAGTTGATTTTAATGTCAGGACCCAAGCCTCAGCAGTTAAATCAGATGCCCTGCTAAAAAATGTGTGAAAGTTATTCACCCTCATTTAAATTTGGGGGCAACAAATGAGTGGCTACTTAGGTTAGGTGTGGGAAGCATTAATTAGTAATGGGATAAAAGGACTCAGAGTGAGATTAACTTTGATCGCCTATATTTAGCTTCTGATTTTACTTCATTCTGTTTGCTTTTTTCATTAATCTAAATTAACTGCCAGAATTGCATTTATTAGTATGTAGGAGAACAATAATCAAGAAGTGTTTTTGTTTGTATTCTTAGGAGGCTATGTTGTTATTCATGTGATTCTTAGAAAATGGATTTTACACAGGAAAAGATGTTTATACTTTCCAAAGATGTTACTCATTTGGGGTAAGAATTTGATAGAAATGCTAGGATTTGGTTTATAGAAAAGTATGTAAACTGTATGTATCATTTAGGTTTCTAATGCCTCTTACTGGCTTTCACGTAATTTGGATTGGGCGTCTAGCAGGAAGGCAATGATAACAGGAGGGGGAGAAAAGTGAAATTGTTGCCCATTTCTTTCATATAGTGTGATTACTGTCTCCAATTTAATTTTGTCTCATCACACATTTTTTTTTAGTGTCCACTTTGTGCCAAGAAGTACTTACGGGTTCTAGGCCTCAAAAGGCTTATGATTGAGCATAGATTTTCTGTCTCAGCACTGTTGATGTTGTGGGCCAGGTATTTCTTTATGGTGGGGGTTGTCTTGTATATTGTAGAACCTCTAGTGACTTCCTCAACCTCTACCCAGTAGATGCCAGTGCACCCCTCCCCAATAGTGTGACAACCAGAATGTCTCAGATGGTATCAGATGTCTTGGGGAGGTGCAGAATCGCCTCTATTTTGGAACCACTGGTTTGACACAGCGCGTCTTGCTGTAGAAACTCACTAGCATTGTTTGCCTTACGGCTGTTCAGTTACTTATGCTTATTTCTAGTTTTGGGAAAACCATTTGAAAATGCCCTGAAGTGATTTCCATTCCATTCTCATAATTCTTGAAAAGTGTGTGGAAGGCCAGAGGAGAACTGTTAAGTGTGTCTGTGTGTGTGTGTGTGTGTGTATGCATAGGGGTGTTTTCATCATTGTCGTCATTATTTTATGAAGAAAATGGAGGTCTCAAATGTGTGAGCCAAAGGACGAACATTGAGATGTCCATGAGAAAGCAGGGCGAATACTGCTTTCGGAAAGCTCCCGATATTCCCTGTATTAACAGAATCTGTTAAGGCCCTGAAAGCTTAAGGCTTAATAAAATCATTGCGATCTTAAATGTAGAGGATGTCAGATTTTTTATAGGTCGGCTTTAAAATGAAGCCTAAGCAAATGTGAAATAGATTTGCCCCTCTTCACCCTCACCTGCCTTCTCTCGGTTTCTTCTCTTTCCCTCCTCTCATGTCTGCTTGCTCTGGCAGTTCCTTTAACAAACATATTGCTCACCTATGTGATGACTTTGATCAATTACAAAAAGGCACCACTCTTTCAAGATACATGACAGTCATCTACCCAAATATGGTCATATTAACTGTACAAAACTGCAGTGACCCGGGGTAACTGGAGCCCCAGGAGTTGTACAGTGCACAGCTTGCACAGCAGTAAGTGGTGGCTGTTTGAGCAGTTTCATTCCCTCTCATGACATTAGCTTTCACCTGAATGCTGTTAGTTCTGTTTTGGACCGCAGACCAAACCTTTTCTGGGAACATCATGGCTATGCAAGCTACCTTTTGGACTATTTTTCTAAAGCATCCCAAATGTAACATATGCAACATTGAATTACTGTTTTCCCCAAGCCTACTTTTTCTCAAATTTAGGAGTCATCTTAGACTCTCATTTTATATACTTATATACACACGCAATATACATATACACGTGTGTATCACAAGTGCATAGTTCTTAAATCCCGTGATTTTCTTTCTAGCCCCCACTTCTCCCTGTTACGTTATTTCTGTTTTCATCTCCTCTCTCCTGGGCCATTGCGATCACCTCCTACCTGCTCTTCCAGTCCAGGTATCACACCCCTTCAAGCATGTTCAACTAGAATGCTCTTGTAAAACACAGATTTGATCTTACTCTTTCCCATCGGAGCTCTTTGAATTCCTTCTGTTATGCAATAGTTAATGCCTCCTTTCCAGCCTTATTTATAACCTCGACCCCTCCCCTCGAATTTGTCTAGGTATGCAAAATCTGTGAAATGCAGGGCCTATTATAGGCACTGGAGACTCATCGATGAATAAAACAGAGTCATTTCTGTCATGGAGCCTACTTTTGAGGGGGCTGGGCTATTTGCAGTTCTGTGAGCTGCCATGCTGTTTCATACTTTGCTGGAATGTGCCTGCTAATCTGCCTGGACAGTGTCTGCTGGAATTTCAGGACACAGTCATGGTAGCATTGCCACTCTTCTTTTATGTCTTCCTTGCATCATGTGCTTCAAGCTTCCTCTGCACCAGGGCCTGGCCTTACTGGACTTTGTGTTCCCTGCACCTGCAGTAGTGTTCAGCACATAACAGGTGCTTATAAATGTTTATTGAATGAAAAGCACACAAGCATGGAAATACTTTGAGATCTGTGTCCCTCAAAGGTGTCATGTATTTTCTCTTATGCTCTTTTCACTGCCAAGAATATCCACCCGGACCAGCCTACCAGGCCCTTATAAGCCACTTGCCCCATTCTTTAAAGTGTCGCTGTCATGAACCCTTGCTGAGCCCTTCCCTTTTCTCAATGGCTTATTGACCTACTTGCTTTTTTTTAATGCCTTCGGTAGCATTTATTCAGTAACTACTGAGTATCTACCATTTTCCAGGAGTTGTACCAGGTTCTAGAGGTATGACAATGGAAAAAGATCTGACCCTTGCCCTCACAGAACTCACAGTTTAATAGGAGAGAACATTCTGTTCATGCCTTGCTGCCTGCTTGGTCAGTGCATGGCTCTCCTTTTTTTTTTTTTTTAAATTATATTTGGGCTCTGGGGTACATGTGCACACCCTGCATCCTGCAGGATTGTTGCATAGGTACATACATGCCTTGGTGGTTTGCTGTCTCCCTCGCTCCCTTCCCCAGCGCCTACGTCAGGCATTTCTCCCGGTGTTATCCCTCCCCATCCTCCCCGCCCCTCCCCCACTGTCCCTCCCTCCACGCCCTGACCTAGCCCTGTGAGTGTTATTTCCTTCCCTGTGCCCAAGTGTTCTCATCGTTCATCACCTGCCTGTGAGTGAAAACATGCGGTGTTTGGTTTTCTGTTCTTGTGTCAGTTTGTTGAGAATGATGGTTTCTAGGTTCATCCACGTCTCTACAGAGGACACGAACTCATTGTTTTTTATGGCTGCATAGTATTCCATGGTGTATATGTGCCACATTTCCTTTGTTCAGTCTATCATCAATGGGCATTTGATTTGGTTCCAGGTCTTTGCTATCGTAAACAGCACCACAGTGAACATACGTGTGCATGTGTCTTTATAATAGAACGATTTATAATCCTTTGGGTGTATACCCAGTAATGGGATTGCTGGGTCAAATGGAATTTCTATTTCTAGATCCTTGAGGAATCGCCACACTGTCTTCCACAATGGTTGAACTAATTTATACTCCCACCAACTATGTAAGAGTGTTCACATCCTCTCCAACATCTGTGGTCTCCAGATTTTTTAATGATCACCATTCTGACTGGCGTGAGATGGTAAATGTGGTATTTATTTGAATTTGTCTAATGACCAATGATGATAATTTTTTCATTTGTTTGTTGGCTGCATATTTGTCTTCTTTTGAAAAGTGTCTGTTCATATCCTTCACTCACTTTTGAAAGGGTTTGTTTTTCTCTTGTAAATCTGCTTTAGTTCTTTGTAGATTCTGGATATTAGCCCTTTATCTGATGGGTAGATTGCAAGCATTTTTTCCCATTCTGTTGGTTGCCGGTTCACTCTAATGATTGTTTCTTTTGCTGTGCAGAAGCTCTTAAGCTTAATTAGGTCCCATTTGTCTGTTTTGGCTTTCGTTGCCATTGCTTTTGGTGTTTTAGTCATGAAGTCCTTGCCTATGCCTATGTCCTGAATGATTTTGCCTAGGTTTTCTTCCAGGGTTTGTATGGTGTTAGTTCTTATGTTTAAATCTTTAATCCATCTGGAGTTAATTTTTGTATAAGGTGTAAGGAAAGTGTCCAGTTTCAGTTTCCTGCATATGGCTAGCCAGTTTTCCTAACACCATTTATTAAACAGGGAATCCTTTCCCCATTGCTTGTTTTTGTATGGTTTATCAAAGATCAGATGGTTGTAGATGTGTGGTGTTGCCTCCAAGGCCTCTGTTCTGTTACACTGGTCTATATTTCTGTTTTGGTACCAGTACCATGCTGTTTTGATTACTATAGCCTTGTAGTATAGTTTGAAGTCAGGTAGCATGATGCCTCCAGCTTCGTTCTTTTTGCTTAGGATTGTCTTGGCTGTGTGGCTCTCTTTTGGTTCCATATGAAGTTTAAGGTGGTTTTTTCCAGTTCTGTGAAGAGGGTCACATGTAGCTTGATGGGGATAGTATTGAATCTATAAGTTATCTTGGACAGTATGCCCATTTTCACAATATTGATTCTTTCTAACCATGAACATGGAATGTTTTTCCATCTGTTTGTGTCCTCTCTTATTTCCTTGATCAGTGGTTTGTAGTTCTCCTTGAAGAGATCTTTTACCTCCTTTGTTAGTTGTATTTCTAGGTATTTCATTCTCTTTGTGGCAGTTGTAAATGGGAGTTCACTCATGATTTGGCTCTCTGTTTATCTGTTTTTGGTGTATAGGAATGCTTGTGATTTCTGCACATTGATTTTGTATCCTGAGACTTTGCCGAAGTTGCTTATCAGCTTAAAGAGGTTTTAGGTTGAGTCGATGGGGTCTTCTAAATATACAATCATGTCATCTGCAAATAGGGACAATTTGACTTCTTTTCCTAATTGAATGCCCTTTGTTTCTTTTTCTTGCCTAATTGCTCTGGCTAGAACTTCCAATACTATATTGAATAGGAGGGGTGAGAGAGGGCATCCTTGTCTAGTGCCAGTTTTTAAAGGGAATGCTTCTAATTTTTGCCCGTTCAGTATGATATTGACTGTGGGTTTGTCATAAATGGCTTTTATTGTTTTGAGATACATTCCATTGATACCTAATTTATTGAGAGTTTTTGGCATAAAGGGCTGTTGAATTTTGTCGTAGGCCTTCTCTGCATCTATTGGGATAATCACGTGGTTTTTGTCTTTGGTTCTGTTTATGTGGTGAATTACATTTATAGATTTGCGTATGTTGAACCAGCCTTGCATCCCCAGATGAAGCCTACTTGATCGTGGTGGATAAGCTTTTTGATGTGCTGTTGAATTCAGTTTGCTAGTATTTTATTGAAGATTTTTGCATCAATGTTCATCATGGATATTGGCCTATAGTTTTCTTTTTTAGTTGTGTCTCAGCCAGATTTTGGTATCAGGGTGATGTTGCTCTCTTCTATGAATTAGGGTTAGGGAGTTAGAGTTAGGGAGGATTCCCTCTTTTTGGATTGTTTGGAATAGTTTCAACAGGAATCGTACCAGCTCCTTTTTGTATGTCTAGTAGAATTCAGCTGTGAACCCATCTGGATCTGGGCTTTTTTTGGTTGGTAGGCTATTAATTGCTGCCTCGACTTCAGACCTTGTTACTGGTCTATTCAGGTTTTCAACTTCTTCTTGGCTTAGACTTGGGAGTGTGCAAGTGTCCAGGAATTTATCCATTTCTTCCAGATTTACTGGTTTATGTGCATAGAGTTGTTTGTAGTAATCTCCGATGGTAGTTTTTATTTCCGAGGAATTGGTGGTGATCTCCCTTTATCGTTTTTTATTGTTTTATCGTTTTTCTATTTGATTCTTCTCTCTTTTCTTTTTTATTAATCTGGCTAGCAGTCTGTCTGTTTTGTTGATCTTTTAAACAAACCAGCTCCTGGATTTATTGATTTTTTTTTTGAAGGGTTTTTGGTGTCTCTGTCTCCTTTAGTTCTGCTCTGATCTTAGTTATTTCTTGTCTTCTGCTTGCTTTTCAGTTTCTTTTTATTTTGCTCCTCTAGCTCTTTCAATTTTGACAATAGGGTGTCGATTTTAGATCTCTCCTTGCTTCTCACGTGGGCATTTATTGCTATAAATTTCCCTCTAGACACTGCTTTAAATGTGTCCCATAGGATCTGGTACATTGTGTCTTCATTCTCGTTGATTTCAAAGAACGTTTTTATTTCTGCCTTCATTTCATTGTTTATCCATTCATCATTCAGGAGCAAGTTGTTCAGTTTCCATGTGATTGTGCGGTTTAGAGTGCTTTTCTTAATCCTTAGTTCTAATTTGATTGTGCTGTGGTCTGAGAGACTTTGTTATGATTTCCGTTCTTTTGCATTTGCTGAGGAGTGATTTACTTCCAATTATGTGGTCAATTTTGGAGTAAGTGCAATGTGGTGCTGAGAAGAATGTGTATTCTGTGGATTTGGAGTGGAGTGTCCTGTAAATGTCTATTAGGTTTGCTTGGTCCAGGTCTGAGTTCAAGCCCTGAATATCCTTGTTAATTTTCTGTCTCGTTCATCTGTCTAATATTGTCAGTGGAGTGTTATGTTTGAATTTGATCCTGTCATTTTGTTACTGGCTGGTTGGTCTGACTGTTAGTTGATGTGGCTTCTTCATTGCCTCGTTGTTCTTTACACTTTGGTACGTTTTTGCAGTGGCTGGTACTGGTTGTTCCTTTCCCTGTTTAGTACTTCCTTCAGTAGCTCTTGTAAGGCAGGTCTTGTAGTAATGAAATCTCTCGTAAATTGCTTGTTCATAAAGGATTTTATTTCTCCTTCACTTATGAAGCTTAGTTTGACTGGATATGAAATTCTGGGTTGAAAGTTCTTTTCTTTAAGGATGTTGAATATTGGCCCCCACTCCCTTCTAGGTTGCAGGGTTTCTGCTGAGAGATTCGCTGTGAGTCTGATGGTCTTTCCTTTGTGGGTGACTTGACCCTTCTCTCTGGCTGCCCTTAGGATTTTTTCCTTCATTTCAGTCCTGGTGACAACTATGTGCCTTGGGGTTGCTCTTCTTGAGGAATATCTTTGTGGTGTTCTCTGTATTTCCTGGATTTGAATGTTAGCCTGCATTGTTAGGTTGGGAAAGTTCTCTTGGATAATATCTTGAAGAGTGTTTTCCAAATTGGATTCATTCTCGCCGTCACATTCAGGTACATTGCTCAAGCGTAGACTAGGTCTTTTCACATAATCCCATAGTTCTTGGAGGCTTTGTTCATTTCTTTTCACTCTTTTTTCTCTAATCTTGCCTTCTCATTTTATTTCATTGATTTGATCTTCTATCTCTGATATCCTTTCTTCTGCTTCATCAATTTGGCTGTTGAAACCTGTGTATGCCTTGTGATGTTCTCTTGCTGTGTTTTTCAGCTCCATCAAGTCATTTATGTTCTTCTCTAAGCTGGTTATTCTAGTTAGCATTTCATCTAACCTTTTTACGAGGTTCTTAGTTTCTTTACATTGGGTTAGAACATGGTCTTTTAACTCAGAGAAGTTTGTTACTACCCACCTTCTGAAGCCTGCTTCTGTCAATTCATCAGATTCATTCTGTCTTTTTTTGTTCCCTTGATGGTGAGGAGTCGTGATCCCTGGGAGGAGAAGAGATATTCTGTTCTTTGGTGGTTTCATCCTTTTTGCTCTGTTTTTTCCCCCATCTTCGTGGATTTATCTACCTTTAATCTTTGAAGCTGGTGATTTCAGGAGTCTCTTGAGTGGACTTTTTTTTTCTATAGAGGTTGAAGCTGTATCGTTTTTGGCCTGTAGAGGGCATTGCTGGGCTCGTCGGGTTCAGTCAGGTTGTTGGGTGGGTGGTCTTTCCTGGAGTTTGTTTGCCGGTGAGATGGGCCCCAGCCTTGATCTTTCTCCTTCCCCAGCTGGATCTTCCTGGTTGGGGTCAAGCTGGTGTATTTGCTGCTAAGCTCTCTAGCGAGGGCTTCAGTTTGAGTTCTGTGAAGGTGGGGCCTGATCTCGAACTCCCAACTTCAGGTGTTTCACCCTCTTGGCTTCCCAAAGCGCTGGAATTACAGGTGTTGCAACACTGCACCCGGCCTGGATGGCTGTTCTTAGGCAGTAATGTATAGACCCAGGCGCCTTCTGCGTTGTGGCTCTGTTAACCCCATTCTGTTCCATTTTATGTAAAAGAGTAAAAAAGAAAGCATGGAACAGACATATTTGCTTCTTAAAGCCTTGCCTCCAAAGTGACACGTACAACTTCTCTCACAGTCCATTGGTAAAGACAAGTTACAAAGTCACCCAAACTGCAAGGGCAGCTGAGACATGTGGTCTGGTTGGGTGGCCGGAAATAAAAAATTGAATTTTGGTAGACAGCTACCAAACTCAGCCACGTGCCTCATTATACTAGCTGCAAATGGTGTTATCGTTACTTGCCTGCGTATTAATTAGTTCCTTCTGCTTAGAACACTTTTATCTAGAATGTTTGCAACACTTGCCACTCACTTCATTTAAATCTCAGCTCCTCTGAAACTTCTTCCAAGTGTAAGACCACTCAGTCTGGAAAGGCTCCCCATCCTCTTACATTGCCTTTTTTTCTTTAGAGCCCTTGTCTCACATTATATTATATATATATAGTTTAGTTTATTGTGCTCCCCTGCACAGGAATATAAGTCTCACTGTGGCACATTATTTGTTTTGCTTATTGCTCTATTTTCAGAATCTAGAATAGTGCCTGTCACTTGTCTTCAAGGATTATCAACATCTTGAAGGCAGAGCTTTGTCATTCACATTTCAGTGAATATTTGCTGAGCAGAGCCACATGCTAAGCGGGCTTGGAGGCAGATCCTGAGCAAGGTTGGCACGCCCCCTGCCTCCCTTGATGGAAGAGATATTAGTCTCTTCAATCTCATTCAATTTTATTTCTCTGTGCTTAGCATTTAGAAGCAATTAAATATGTGTTTGTAGAATGAACAAACTAATTAACAGCATATTTAGAAATCTCCCTGTAGTAAACATATTAAAGTTTTAGGAAATCATAATCTAAGTGAAACATTTTACAGATTACGGGGAAAACATGAGGGATGGAAATTTACCCTGCTCTGCTTTAGCTTTTGAAAAAGTGTGCTTATAAGTCACGCTTCATTGCTAATAATAACACCGCTGAGGAGAAACTTGGAGAAAGAAGTATTTGTCACCAAATGGTAAGTTAGCAGCTTGTCCTGTTATCTGGGTTGGAACATAAAGTCATTAAGTGGCATTTGGACTAAATCTGATTGGAATTCAGAATCTTCTTGGGGATGAATAGAAATATGCTTCTGCTTAGAAAAGCTGCATTTTCCACTTTAAGATGCTGTGGATTAGAAAGTGATAAGAATTAATTTTAAGAGAATGTCTCTTGTTTGAAAGGATTGGTTGTTTATATGTTGGTGGAAATTCTTCAGGGAAGTGACATCTCTGGAGAGGGAAACACGGAAACAGCTCAATACAGTCAGTCAATTTATTCTACACTAAGGAAAAATAGCTAAAAGTGCTTGCTGGTTTTCTGTGGGCTGTTACAGCTGGTTGACTCAAATTTCTGCTTTCTACCAATTGTGAAAGTTAAGCCTTGAGGAGCACCTGGATATTCAAATTCTGATGAAGATACTGGAGCCAAAAAGTGTAGCTATGGTTTGTCTGTGGTTACAGTTTTTACAAACGCAGAAAAGCTTTTGGAGCCTGCTTATGTTGTAGAGTATCCCCAGTAGTGATTAGTAAAGTAATTCAAGGAAAATCAGTAACTAATGATAGTTTAAAAAGTTGCCTTAAAATAGTGTTCAAGAAAATAGAATGTATATGTAATATTTTAGCACATAGAAAGGCTTAAACCCTCTTGTGAACTTCTACTTACCAATTTCTTCATTATCCTCTTCTTACTTAGATTTATAAATTTTCCTTCATTTCTGCAAAAGGACAGAGATAAATAAAGATACCAGTGTTTTCCCCTCATTATATCACCCCCATTAGCCTGTTATGCCAGTAGTATTCATGTTGAATATTCGGTCATGTTTAGCCATTTGTATTGTGTTTAAAGTTATTTTTTATGATTTTCAAATTTGAAAGACTAGAAAGGAAGATCCCAGCCTGATGGAAATTTTTACTGGAATAGTGATGCCTTTTTGCTATAGAAAACATGGGAGGGAAATTGTCTTACTGTCTTTTCCCATACTGTTTGAATTCTTGAAGGGCTGTTTCCCACTGTGTTTTACTGCCTTATATTCCTGGAAGGGAACATGCAAGCCGGAGAGAGTACAGGTTTTAGGCTAAAAGGCATGGGTTAGGATTTGGCTCTGCCCTCTGTAGGGAGTTATTTCTTCTTGCTTATTCCATGTCTTTGTTATTTAAGTGGAGGCATTTAGAGGACCTACATCATAGAGTGCTAGGAGAGTAAATGAGAAAACATTCACAGGTTATGTCCTGCTGCCAAAGAAAAGAAATTACCGTTTTCAATTTGTTGTCTAAAGACCATCCGAAAACCTTGCTGTCTCTCAGTTAGACTCTGGCCTATCCACAGTCAGGTCAGCTTACCCACATGGGTTTCAAGCAACTCCGCTCTGCTCTGAGACTTGCTAAGGGTGAATGGGTGATCATGAATGTGGAAGGCTGAAGTAGAAACTGGAAAAAGCTGAAACTAAGTATCAACATTTAGATACTGCCTTTGGAGTGCTGAGATAATAGAAAGCTTTCAAGGTACTTTGGAAATCTACATATGTTAATCAAGAGCCTCAAAAGCAGCCCATCGATTGGCAAACAGATCTCTCAAGTTCCACCACA
Source organism: Plecturocebus donacophilus (assembly GCA_004027715.1). Classification (NCBI taxonomy): domain Eukaryota; kingdom Metazoa; phylum Chordata; class Mammalia; order Primates; family Pitheciidae; genus Plecturocebus; species Plecturocebus donacophilus. The sequence continues at coordinate 25,442 of PVKP010007801.1, forward strand.
TTAAAGTCCCCAGGGAAGCAGTGGATATTAGCTAGCAGTGATGCACAAGCCATTTACCCTTCCTTCTCTGCAAATTTAAAGACTTTTTGCTTAATAGTCTCCGTTCTGAATTCAGTATGGATTTACTTAGCCAGCAGACTGAGATCCAGGGTGACAGTGTGAGACTTAGGATTAATGGCTAGTTTCTTTAAAAATTACCTTTTCAAGCTTCACTTTTTGGTTTTAGTTTTATTGTTTTCTAGCCTTCATTTCAGTAACACTGGAAATGCTTTTTTCAATGGCTTTTTAATTCTATAGTGTGAAATTTTAGAGAAAAATTTTATTTTTCCTTTATATTTTTATTCTCAGTTCTCTGAGACACACATACCTTTTCTTTTTGTTCACCTTCTTTCAATTGTCTTGTTTTAAAGCAAGTATTTGAGTGATTAATAAAATATTCCCAACCTAAAAGAGGATTCTGAGGTAGGTCTCTGTGCTCTATTCAGGGACTAAGCCAGCTGAAAAGTTTTGGTTAAATAAAATCCTCACTTCTTCAGCCATATCCCATGATTGACATATTACAGTGTAACTATGGTTTAACTATGGCTAGAACTGCTAGGAAAGGGGATGATTCTTCTTAACATTTATTAACTTTAATTAATATGGGCTATGTATACCTCACAACTGTGGTTGAGTTTTTAAAGTAAAATAATTGTTTAGTGAAAAATTAAGTAAAGAAGAGTGGATAAATTTAAGTAGAAAATTTTATTTTTTAATGTCTACTTGTTTACATGTGTTTAGCTGTTCTGGTTAAGTCATCAGAGGATCAGCCTAGAATGGAACTGTAGATCTTGGGAGTTCACTGAAGGTTTCTGTTATTTGCAGTGATTGGCAGGATCCACATTTTCTAAAGAAATATCCCCAACATATCTCCTCATTCCAAATTAAAGTCAGCAAACATAGATGTAGGTGGGGCATAGCAATGAGAAAATATATTATAATCTAATCTACAAGCCTCTCTTCTGCCAGATGAAAGCATAGGTTATAACCCACCACCACCACCTTTTTAATTTTATGTTTAGAGAAAAGTAGAAACGGAGATAGAAATCCATCAGCTTCATGTGTCAATAACTGAAAATAATACATAGTGGTGATCACTGTGGTGTTGTTAGTGTCATGGAAACCGATAACCCTGCACAGTTCTGGGTGTTGGAGGAAGAGTGGGTTGCCCAAGGTAGCTTTTTAGAGGAGCAGACACTTTCGCTGCCTCTGGGTACTTGACCATTGCATTAAGAGCTGTGTTTCGTGAAACTCTTTCGTGAAACCTAGTCCCTGGAGATATTTCCCACCTTGCCCCACCCCAAAAATGTTTTGTGGTCAGGGGATTTTAGAGAATGTTGCAAAATATCCTCTTCACTGTACATTTATATTAAAAATCCTGAGATGCTCATTGTTAGAGGAATCTGTCTTATCTTGATTTTACAAAGCTTGTGGAGGGACTGTGACCACAGAGCTTGCCCACCCGACACCAACAGTCTTCTCTCTTCCTCATCATAGCTCTGGGGAACTGGCAGCCCACAGAAAAGACTTTTTGGAGTTTTCAGAGGGTACCTGCATTTAAATTGAACAGCTAATAAGGTGACAATAGTCAAATTTAATAGTGTAAGAAGTACCCTAAGAGGGGAGTTGTCCTGCTTAACTCCTATTAATTCCTATGTGGATGGCACCAGCTTTAAGAGGCTGAAGAAGAGACCCAAAGCCAGCGAACAAGACAATGGGGTGGTTTTTTGTTTGTTTGTTTGTTTGTGTGTGTTGGGGTTTTTTTGTGGGTTTTTTTTTGAGACAGATTCTTGCTCTGTCACCCAGGCTAGAGTGCAGTGGTGCGATCTTGGCTCACTGCAACCTCCACCTCCCAGATTCAAGTGATTCTCCTGCCTCAGCCTCCTGAGTAGCTGGGGCTACAGGCATGCACCACCACACCCAGCTAATTTTTGTATTTTTGGTAGAAACAGAGATTTCACCATGTTGGCCAGGCTGGTGTTGATCTCCTGACCTCAGGTGATCTGCCCACCTTGGCCTCCCAAAGTGCTGGGATTACAGGCATGAGCCACTGCACCTGGTCTAAACTTTAATTTTTAGAAGAGTTTTATATTTACAGAAAAGTTGCAAAGATAATACAGTTTCCATTTACCTTGCACCCATTTTTACCTGTTATTAGCATATGTTAATACACTACATTTGTTACAACTAATGAGCCAATATTGGTATATTATTATTAACTGAAGTTTGTACCTTATTCAGACTTCCTTAGGTTTTACCTTATGTCCTTTTCTGTTCCAGGATTTTACCCAGGGCACTACATCACATTGTTCATGGTTTCTTAAGCACCTCTTGGCTGTGGCAGTTTGGTAGACCTTGTTTTCTATGATCTTGACAGTTTCGAGGAATACTGCTCAAGGTATTTTGTGGAATGTTCCTCAGTTAGATTTGTCTGGTGTTTTTCTCATGATTAGACTAGGGGAAGGCCACAGAGGTTAAGCGCCATTTTTGTTACATTAGGGGTACATCCTGTCAACATGACTTATCATTGGCATTATCATGTCAACATAATCTTTATCACATGACCGATGTACTCTCTGACAGAATCCTCCACTGTAAAGTGAGTCCGTCCACCTCCTTTGGAAGGAAGTCGGTATTCACAGCCCTTGCATGAGGAATGGGGAATTTTGCCCTTCCCAATTGCAGGCAGAATATTTACGTAAATTATTTGGAATTCTCAGTTGTATTTCTAAGTGTGTGATTTTAAAAACTACTTGGATGGTAAAATGGCTACTGTTGTATTCATTATTGAGTGAATACTTACAAATGTGGTCTGATGGACATTTTATTCCAACTAAGGGGAAAAAATGGCTTCCCAAATTGCAGACACCCAGCCTAGTTCAGAGACTGTAGAGTTTGTGTTCCTGCCCGAGTGTGTTCTTAGTAGCATGCCAGAAGTGCCACATGTACCCTCAGATTTAATACTGTTTGTGCATTTTCTTCCACTTCAGTTGGTTTAGTGTCATTTTTGGAGACCACAGACCTGTTTATATGTTATATGTTACTATAGAGTGTGTATTCTGTTTAGAAAAATAAAAATGCTAGTATGATAAAATGTACTGTTTTAATATCGTTATGTATTTTTAAAGCGTTACCATCAAAGACATCTTTTGGTGTCTCATAATTGGCTTTGACTTTGTCAGTCTCAGTAGGAGCATTTGATTCAAGGTTTCCTGTTTAGTCAGTGTTTAAACTACTTCGCGTTTAACATTTATGCACATTATAATACCATATGGTAATAAGGGTCGTTTTACTTCTTGGCTCTTTCAAAATATTGGTATAATTTTTAACAAATTTATTTAAAAATAATCATTTCAACTTTTGATGAGTATAAACTTGGTGAGAATTAGAAACTTCTTCAAAATATAGAAGTCTACATATTTTCCTTATCTTTGGCCAAGAATGATAATAATTGGACTTCAAAAGACTCAGCCCAGCAGTCCCCCTGCCAAAAATGAATAATGGCCTATCTCAGTCCCCAGAGGGAAAATAAAATGGGCTAATTGAAGCTTTTTCAGTGTCATGTTTTTCTCCTGTCAAGATTTCTTAAGTGTCTGGCATTTGCTACCACATACCTTTTGGTGAGTATTGGTGAAAATGAATAAGTAGTAAAAACTGTTAACAGAAAAATTCAGACACAGCCAGTTAGTTTAATAACTGTGTTATTTTATTGAGAACACTCAAGTTTAGGCTATGGTGTTTTTTTAATTCTTTCTTAGGGTTAAAATAATCTCCCCTGCCAGGTAAGTGTAAGCTGTAGTTTTAGATGACATGCGTATACTGTCGTTTCTGCCAGAAAAAAAAAAAAATTCCTGGTTCATAAAAAGAATCAGAGTATCTCAGTGTTTCATATTTTTCCTCAATGGGCAGCTCTACTTCCCAGTGCTTTAGCATCAGAGCAAGTCTGAAATCCACCACATGGTGAATCAGATGCAGTTGGGGGGGCTCTGGGAGCTTCCTGAGACAGGAAGGCACAGGTCATCCTCAAGTTGTATAACAATCATCTGTGTATCCTTCTACAGGAAGGATGGCATTGACTTTCCCACCCACAAATTTGGCATAAAATGTCTCTGCATCTGGGGCCAAGACAGTGTGTAAGGATTGTGAAGTCCCAGTGGGTTGGGTAGTAGGTGGAGATGCCAGTTCAGTGCTGGAGAGCCATTTCTGCCAGTGTGTGTGTGTGTGTGTGTGTGTGTGTGTTTGCATGTGTGTAGAGTGATTTTCCAGTCTTTTTGCAGGGAGAAGAAAAGAATGAATTGGTAGCTTCACTTTTGCTAAGGATATCCTAACACTTTTGCTTAATCTTTTTGTTTAACAGGGTAGGTGAGATTACTGAGGAGCTGTTCGTTTATTGTGTTGTCATCAGTGCTATGTAGCTGCTACGGCTGGTTTTGGGTAAAGCAAGGCACAAGAAAGTGGTCTGAAAATTTGCATTCAAGCTAATTTTTAATTATATATTTACTTATTTACACATTTACCCTTTTAGCATAATACCTGAAAATTTTGGGAGGTGGGAAATGTCATTTATACATTTTGAATACCTACTGGGATTCACAGGTGGGTAAGATGAACATGTTCTCCATTCTCATGATGCGTATAGCCTGCTAGAGGAGACAGCTGAAAAACAACTACAGATATAATTAGAAGGGATAATTTCAGGAAGTGTGGTTAGTAATATGAGGTGAGAATAAATTCACCAAGGTGACCAGAAAGGACTTTCCTGAGTTATCTTCTGAAATGAACCCTTAGGAATAAGAGTAACCCATCTTCATAAAGGAGAGAAGGAAGATATACAATTAGCAGGAAGATTGAGGTGAAAAATTACTTGATATAGTCAAGGAATAGAAAATAGGCCCGTGTGACTGGAGAGAGGGGTATGAGGCGAAATTGGAGAGGTGGTAGGAAGGAGACCACAGAGACTCTTAGGGGTTATGAAGAACCGTATACCTTCTGAAAAGTGCCCACACTGACGGATTTTCACAAACTGAAGAAACTCTGTAACCAGCACACAGATCATGAAGGCGGACATGTCCAGTACCATTGGGAGGACTGTTTGGGGCTGCTGGAAATGCTAGTCACCCGTGTTGTTAACTCTCTTGTGTGTATGATCCATTCACATTTCAGGCCTTGCTTTAGGAAAACTTTGGGTGTTCTCCAGCTATTTCTTCTGTTACCCTCCAAGGCCTAACACTTCCAGCTCCATGCAGAGTATCTTTCTGTGGGATTTTTATACTCAGGTCACTTTCTCTCCCCAACCCCCAGCCCGAACACGTATTATACATGGAATTATTTGGTAAATAGCACACAAATTTGTTTTCCAAGTTCGTTTGACACATACTCTCTCCTTTAGAAAGCAAAGCTTGTCCTTTCAGAAGGTTCTTATAATACTTGTGGATCTGGCCTTCAGGTCTGAGCTGAAACTTCTGTTTTCATTTAGAATTTGTGCATGTATTAACAGTTTATGTTTTCTATGGTAATGGAATATTTTAGGGTTTGTTTCCTCAGTATATTTAGATTCTTATATTAAAAAGCCTGCAGAGGCATTTAACCAAATTTAAGCTAGAAATAAAGATAATATGGTAATTTCAAATAGCTTTGTGTTCAAGATGAGATTTTAAAAGTTATTATTCCACAGTGAATTTTAATGATGATTGTGTACAATGGCATTTATGGATGTGCCACAATTGAATGAGTATGATTAGTGTGTTAGATTATGGATTTATAATGTGAAATGAGAACTTTTTAATAAGCTTTCTCCATAATGGTTCATGCTGTGAACAAAGTATGAGACACTGAGCTTCACTAAATCATTGCAGGGCTTTGGAATCAGTAGGTTCATGTTTTCAAACAGTTTCCTATTTTTAAAAACATCGCTAGAAAGTTAAGAGGCAGTATGTAACCAGATATCTTATATTGTTTTGAGGAGTTGGAACAACATATTTCTTTTTATAATAAAAGGAACATTTATTATTGAAAGGATCAAGTATAAAATGTAATTGAAGTTATGCTTTGAGAAAAACTTGATTGCAAGACCTTATTAAGATGTAATACCTCACCAAGAATGCTTTTGACATTTTTTTTTTTTTGAGATGGAGTCTCGCTGTGTCGCCAGGCTGGAGTGCATTTGGCGCCGTCTCCGCTCACTGCAACCTCCGCCTCCTGAGTTCAAGCAATTCTCCTGCGTCAGCCTCTGAGTAGCTGAGATTACAGGCTCCTGCCATCACACCCAGCTAATTCTTGTATTTTTAGTAGAGACAGGGTTTCACTGTGTTGGCCACTATGTTTCACTATGTTGGTCACTATGTTGGCCAGGCTGATCTCAAACTCCTGACCTCAAATGATCTGCCCACCTTAGCCTCCCAAAGTGCTGGGATTATAGGCGTGAGCCACTGTGCCTGGCTGCTTTTGACATTTTCTTTGGGAGGTTTCTGGGGTACAATTAGCTGAAGTCTGAAGTTTGATTTCTCATGGTCTTGCCCAAGCTGGTAGTTGGTCATTGTGGCCTTCTGATCTGGCGATCCTAAGAAACATTCTGAAAACACGTAAATATGTACCTTACCATTTAGAAGTTCTTTCAGTAAAGGCCTATGAGTAATTTTTCATGTGAGGAAGTCCATTCTTATGAAGTCTTAATGGAGAAATATATCATTATCTTCAATTTATATCATTACCTTGTCTTTTATTTTTAAACGCCCATTTTTCCCCATTATCAAGATAACACGATCAAGATAGACAATTTGGGAAATGCATGTGATTTTTTTTTTGTTTCTAGTTTTCTGTAATGCCACCACCTAGAGATAGTAGTTTTTAAACTAATATTTAATGTATTGTTTTCATTTCCTTTAAGATGCATTTTAGCATTTTAGCCTTGAACTTTAGTTTTCCTTCTTCTTGGAGATTTTGCTTAATTTTCAGCTTCTGCTTAATTTACTCCAGTACTTTTAGACAGCAAACCAGGTAATTTTATACTAGTGTTATCTAACAATATATTTTGCTAACTTCCATTTTAAGATGTTAGCTCACAAAAATGCTTTTAATTTAAATACGTATAAAATGTTGAAAATGTGTGACTTGAATTAAAGACCATTGTTGGCTAGCATTATGGAGGTGTCAAGAAAATTAACAGTAAATGGGGCCATTCATCATTTCAAATCTTTCACGTTACACGACAACTTAAATTCCAGATACTCTTTGAGAGATAAACTAGTTATAGAGAAGAGATGGAGAAGCACAGAATCCTGAACTTACCATGGGTAGTCATGCACTCTGTGAAATCAGGGTTATTGATTAGCTTTATATACCTAACAACGTATCCAGTGATCAAACCATGTCATAGGGATCTGTCCATTTCTTGACTTTGCTTTCTCTTGGACTGGCTTCATTCTTAGGGTATCCCAATGTGGTTTTAAGGTGGCCACTAGCAGCTCCTGTTGTCTTTCCCATCAGTTTAATAACTCTAGCAAATGAATCTCACTTTCAAAATTCTTGAATAGAAATCCCAGGATTGAGTCTCACTGGACTGGCCTTAAGCACCTACTATTCCCAAACCAATTATTATTGTGAGATAGGCGGAATGCTGTGATTTCCAGGATTGGGTCACAGCCATACCATCTGACTCCAGAGCACCAGCATGTTGCCCAAAGAAAGACCAAGGTGTTATAAAGGGAAAAAGGGAGGCAGACTCCAAGCACACAGGAAAGCCTCTTGGGTGTTCCCTAAAAAGGTCAATGAAGAATGAAGCATAATTCCTTGAATGAAAATGAAAATACAGCAGACCAAAACCTGTGAGATACTGCAAAAACAGTGCTAAGAGGGAAGTTTATAGCACTAAATGCCTATATCAAAAAAGTAGATCACAAGTTACCTAACATCACACATGAAGGAACTAGAAAAATAAGAACAAGAAAACCCAAACAACTACATGAAATAACTACCAAAAAACAATTCAAAGGATGAGTGAAATAAAAAGTTGGTTTTTAAAAAAGTTAAACAAAATTGATAAACCACTAGCTAGACTAACCAAGAAGAGAGAAGATCCAAATAAATTCAGAAATGAAAAAGACATTACAACGGATCATGGAAATACAAAAGATCATCAGAGACTATTATTATTAACAACTATATGTTCACAAACTAGAAAAGCTGGAGGAAATGGATAAACTCCTGGGAACACAAGCTGCTGAGACCGAAGAAACAAACCCTGCACAGACCAATAATGAGCAGTGAAATTGATTCAGTAATAAAAATCTCCCAGCAAAAAAAAGCTCGACCAGATGGAGTCACAGCTAAATTCTGTCAAACATACACAGGAGGCCGGGCACAGTGGTTCACGCCTGTAATCCCAGCACTTTGGGAGGCCAAGGTGGGTGGATCACAAGGTCAGGAGATTGAGATCATTCTGGCTAACACGGTGAAACCCCTTCTCTACTAAAAACAAAAATTAGTCAGACATGGTGGCACACGCCTGTAGTCCCAGCTACTCAGGAGGCTGAGACAAGATAATTGCTTGAACCCAGGATGCGAAGGTTGCAGTGAGCCGAGATCGTGCCACTGCACTCCATCCTGGGCGACAGAGCGAGACTTTGTCTCATAAAACAAAACAAAAAAGAAAAAGCATACAAAGAGCTAATACCAATCCTCCTGAAACTATTCCAAAAAAATTGAGGAGAGGATCCACCCCAACTCATTCTACTAGGCTTGTATCACCCTAATACCAAAACCAGACAAGGATGCAACAAAAAAAGAAAACTAGAGACCAGTATCCCTGATGAAAATATATGTAAAAATTCTCAACAAAATATGAGCACATTGAATCCAGGAGCACATCAAAAAGATATTACACCATGGTCAGGTGGGATTTATCCCAAGGACACAAGGATGATTTAACGTGCAAACCAAGAAATGTGATACATCGTATGACAGAATTAAAGATCAAAACCATATGATCACCTCAATAGATGCAGAAAAAGCATTCAGTAAAATTCAGCATCTCTTCATGATAAAAATCCTCAACATGCTAGACATAGAAGGAATATAACTCAACATATTAAAGGCCATATATGACAAACCTACAGTCAATATCATACTTAATAGGAAAAAGTTGAAAGCATTCCCCTTAAGAACTGGAAAAGAGAAGCATGCCCACTTTCATGACTCTTATTCAGCATGGCACTGGAAGTTCTCACCAGAGCAATCAGGCAAAAGAGAATATAAAAGACATCCAAATTGGAAAGGAGGAAGTCCAACTATCCCTGTTCGCTGATGGCATAATCTTATATCTAGAAAACAGTAAAGACTTCACCAAAAAACTCTTAGATTTGCTAAATCACTTCAGTAAGGTTTCAGGATACTAAATTAACATACAGAAATCTGTAGCATTTCTGTACACCAGTAATGATCTAGCTGAGGAACAAATCAAGAAGTCAACCCCATTTATAATAGCTACCAAAAAAAAAAAAAAAAAAAAACAAAAACAAAGACTGGGAATATACTTAACCAAGGAGATGAACTACAAAACACTGATGAAAGTAATCATAGACAAAACAAACAAATGGAAAAATATCCCATGCTTATGGGTTAGAAGAATCAACATTGTTAAAATGACCATCTCCCCAGAGCAATCCACAGATTTGATACAATCCCTGTCAAACTTGCTAACATTATTTTTCACAGAATTAAAAAACACAATCCTAAAATTCATATGGAACCAAAAAAACCGTAATAGCCAAAGCAATCCTAAGCAAAAACAACAAATCTAGAGGCATCACGTTACCTGACTTGAAATTATGCTACAAAGCTGTAGTAACCAAAACAACATTGTACTGGTATAAAAATAGACACATAGATCAGTGGAATAGAATAGAGAAGCCAAAAATAAAGCCAGACACCTACAGCTGATTTTCAACAAATTCAGCAATAGTGTACACTGGGGAAATGGGGAAATAACACCTTATTTAATAAATGAGGATGGGAAAGTTGGATATATGTTGTAGAAGAATGAAACTGAACTCATACCTCTTAATCATATACAAAAATTAACTAGAGGTGGATTAAATACCTAAATGTAAGAGCAAAACTATAAGAATACTAGAAGAAAACCTAGGAAAAACTCTTCTTGACATTGGCCCAGACAAAGAATCTATGACCAAGTTCTCGAAAGCAAACACAATGAAAACAATAATGGAGAAATGACACTTAAATTTAAAAGATTCTACACAGCAAAAGAAAGAATCAGGAGAGTAAACAGACAACCTACAGAATGAGGGGAAAAAAAAGTTCCCAAACTATGTGTTCAACAAAGGGCTGGCATCCAGAATATACAAGAAACTCAAACAACTCAACAAGGAAAAAAAAAAAAACTGAAATAATCCCATTAAAAAGTAAGCAAAAAACATGAACACACATTTTTCAAAAGAAGACATACAAGTGGCCAACAAACATGAAAAAAAAAATACTCAACATCACTAATCATCAGAGAAATGCAAATTAAAACCACAATGAGATACCTTCTCACACCAGTCAGAATGGTCGTTATTCATAAGACTAAATCAACAGATGTTGGTGAGCATGTGGAGAAAAGGGAATGCTTATATACTGTTGGTGGGAATATATGTTAGTACGACCTCTGTGGAAAATGATGTGGAGATTTCTCAAAGAACTAAAAATAGCAATCCCACTTCCAGTATCTAACCAAAGGAAAAGGAATTATTATGTTTAAAAACACCCCAAGTCTTATGTTCACCCCAGCACTGTTCACAATTACAAAGATATGAAATCAACCTAAGTGTCCATCAGTGAAGGATCATTGAATAAAGAAAAAAAATATATATATAATATATATAAATATAAATATAAATATATATATAAATATATAATATAAAAAAATATATATATATATTTTTTTTCCCACATGTTCACCAACATCTGTTGTTTTAGTCTTGAATAACAACCATTCTGACTGGTGTGAGAAGATATCTCACTGTGGTTTTAATTTGCCTTTCTCTGGTGATTAGTGATACACACACACACACACACACACACACACACACACCTTGGAATACTATATAGCCATAAAAAGGAAGGCAGTCTTGTCTTTTGCAGCAACATGGATGGAACTGGAGGCCTTTATCCTCAGCAAAATAACTCAGAAAGGCACATGCCATACATTCTGACTTATAAATGGGGGCTAAATGATGGGTACACATGGACAGACAGAATAAAATAATGGACATTGAAGACTAAAAATGCTAGGAGTATGGGAGGGAGGTAAGGGTTGAAAAGTTATGTCTTGGGTTTACTGTTTGGGTGATGGGTACATTAAAAGCCCAGACTTTACCACTAGACAATATATGCATGTAAGAAAACTGCACTTGAACCCCCTACATATATTTTTTAAAATTTAAAAATTAAAATTCCCACTATGCCATTAGCTGGTACCATATAATTTAGCATATAACTAAGTATGGATCTCTTTTCTCCAGTATTGCTTCATCACAGTAGTTTTGTTATGATGAGGGACTGAGTCTTTTACTTTTTTTATATTCCTCTTAGCGCTAAGCAAATAATGGGACCCTAGACACTTGATTGTTCATTTCTGAAGTACAATAAAGATAAGTAGGAAATGTTAACATCATTGTTTTGTTTGTTTGCTGGTTTTGTTTTTCATTAGGTGTTTGAGAGAAACACTTAACTCTGTAAGTGGATGAATTTTTTTATTGTCAGTGTGTTCAGCACTAAGAAAGGTGATATAGACTAGAACTGAGGATCTTAACTGTGGGTTCATATGCTTTCTAAGAGACCGTGGGAGAGTTTCTGGGCATCTCTGCGCCCCTAAAATCCTAGCAAAATTGTGCATGTATGCACATTGCACAATTTTGTGCATTTTTCTTTTTCTTTTTTGTTTGAGACAGGCTCTCTCTGTGTCACTCAGACTGGAGTGCAGTGGTGTAATCTCAGCTCTCAGCTCACTGCAACCTCCGCCTCTGGGGTTTAAGCTATTCTCCTGCCTCAGCCTCCCGAGTAGCTAGGATTGCAGGCAGCCACCATCCCACTGAGCAAATTTTTATATTTTTAGTAGAGATGGGGTTTCACCATGTTGACCAGGCTGGTCTCAAACTCCTGGACTCAAGTGATCTGCCCGCCTTGGCTTCCCAAAGTATTGGGATTACAGGCGTGAGCCACCATGCCTGGCCTCTTTGGTACATTTTTCTTGAGAAAGGATCTGTAGCTTTCATTAGATGCTCAAAGGAGATCCTTAATCCACAAAAGTTCAGAGCCACTCATAGGAAATATCTAACTAACACTGACAGAAAATAAATTCCTGAACTTTGAGATGAAATAATTTATTGTGAGTGGGAGGAGCTAAAAGAGTGATACCACTTAGAAGAAGCACAAGGAATCTGAGCTCAAGGGTGAATTGTTAACCCTTGTTGATGAATTCAGTCTGTACAGGGTTTAAACTAAATATATTATGGATGAGCCTCTAATACAATGGACTTCCTCAGCCCTGCCAGTCCAACAGTTAATGGCTGGCAATTTGCTGCCGGCTGGTTTTGGCTCAGTGCTTTGGAGCAGGCACAGGCCCACTTCTAGCCACTTGGAAGGAAAGGGAAAGTGATAAAGTTTGTTACTTGGCTCTCATAAGCAATTTATGATGACAGTTTAATAAAATCTTAAGAAGTGTCCTCTCCCTGAGCCGGGAGAGGAGCCGGGGAGCCTTGGGAGAGCACCGCGTGGGATGTTAAGGTCCTCTCCATCTCCTGGGGCTGCCTCGTGCTGCCACACAAGAGCAGAGCGAGGGAGAGCCAGCGAGCCTGGTGTTTCTTTTAGCCCAGGCAAGGCTGCTGTTATGCTTGCCAGTCTGATTCCCCGGCAAACTCAAGCTGTCCTGCGAGTTTCCACATCAGCCGTGTGCCTGGGGAGCTGCCCCGAGCTTGGGCTCTGGTGCTGTGTGCTGCGCGGACTTCATTAGCGCTCGTCCAGCACGTTGCTTTCGTATCGCTGCTTCACTCTTTGCAGTTTTGAATTACCACATAAACATCAGATATTGGGGGTTTTGTGAAAGGATCCTTAGTCTCTAATATTTAGTTAAGGAAAAAAGTCCTTTTAGGGAATCAAATAGATTCGCTTCAAGGGTTTCCTGATGAAAATGCATTGCAGTGTGGGTCAGTTCTAATTTCTGTCAACTCCTGAGGCCGTTTAGTTTTAACTTCTCTTTCTCTCTCCTCACCTCAACCCCATGAGTCCAGGTTCAGGGGATTTTACAGCCAGCATTCACACAACCTTCCGCTCTACACTCATGGCCTTAAAACTTTTATGATTTATATTAAAATGTATTTCATTCATGACCCAGGCTATACATATGTATGTGTATGTATATATGTATAAACAAAGGGTGTTACAAGGAAGTGTTTGCCCTTATGTACCATATTCTGATATTTTCGATTCTGTGGGAGGATACTGCTGGTCTTCACTCATTAAATGATTTTCATGACTCACTGATGGCACTCCACAGTTGGAAAACACCTTGCAGGGATACCCTGTGGGATCCGTCCTTTCTATCACTGTGGTGCGGGATAGCTCAGGGCGCCGTATGGTGACTGAGCTCTTTATGTGGCACAGTAGAACCAACTTTATATATTTTCAGCAATGCTTCTGATATTCCGGAGGGAGTAGAGCATAGTGGCTTAAGAGCTAATGTTCAAGTTAGAATGCTCACTTGGTCCTGGGTCTCTGACCCACCGCCTGCTCATAGTGTAGGGCAAGTTTCTTAACCTCTCTGAATCGGTTTACCCTTCTTTAAAATAGAGATAATTAGAATACTTACAGCGAAACATTGTGAGGATTGAGATATATATATAAAATTAATACATTAATATATCCCAGTGCACATTAATTATTTTAATACACATTAATATACAGAATTATAATACTAAGAGCAAACATTTGTTCAGTGTTACTATATGCCTGTGGTAAATTTAACAAATGTTTACTATTAATATTAATACTGTATCTTAATATTTATATGTATCCCTAGTTGGATTACATTTTCATTTTACCCTTTGAAATAACTTATATTGAACCTATTAAGAATGTGTGGGTTGGCCATGGTGACTCATGCCTGTAATCCCAGCATTTTGGGAGACTGATGTGGGCATATCACTTGAGGCCAGGAATTCCAGACCACCCTGAGCAATATGGTGAAACCCTGTCTCTACAAAACAAACAAAGATATTAGCTGGGTGTGGTGGCACACACCTGTAGTCACAACTACTTGAGAGGCTGAGGTGGGAAGATCACTTGAGCCTAGGAAGTGGAGGTTGTAGTGAGCGGAGATTGCACCATTGCACTGCATCGTAGGTGACAGAGCAAGATCTTGTCTCAAAAAATAAAAAAAGAATATGTGGCTTATGTGTAGAAATAATTCCTATGTTCAAGTCAAAAGCATGAACTATAAGCAATGTGGTTAAATTTTAAAAAAATGAAAAAAAACTTTAGCTAGGTGTTTACATTTTGAATTAGGACATTTTCAGCTCCAAGTGACGGAAACACCTATCAAACTGGCTTAGGCAAAAATAGGAATTTACTGATTGACATAACAGAAACATCTAGGGGTATTGCTGTTGGCATTGGCCATTTCCAGTTGCTCTGAAGAGATCAGCAGTTTTTCTCTTCATTTCTTGCTCTGCCTTTTCTCTGTTGGCTTATTTTTCAAGCAAGTTTGCCCCCAAGTAGTGGCAGAGACAACCACCAGCTGCTCTAGGTTTCTGTTCCACTAGCAGGAAGAGAAAGCCTCTGCTCTGGTAGTTTCAGCTTCGCCTTGCATCTGATGGACATCGACTTTGGTGGGCTAGGCTCAGATCACCCCCCTTGCCACTGTCAGTCACAAAGCCATGAGAGGCACTGGTCACCAAATGTCCTGGGTCGTGTATTTGCCTTGTGGGCTCAGCCCCATTCAAGCCACATGGTCAGAATGGAGGAGGGCTGCTCCCTGGGGGCTCTCAGCGGATGCCACCACACACCTTCACCATCCCTCCCCTGAACGTACGACTAGCTACATACATGTTTTCTTTGAATAATTCAACTGAGAGTGGTGTTAACACTTAGATACTTCTTATTCCAAGCTATGCCTCATTTCCACTCTGAATTTTTGTTATAGCTATGTTCAAAGATGTGTCATCCCTTCCTTCCTGCACACTGCTAAAATGTTTTTTTTTAGCCACTCGTCTTTGTATTGCCACTCAACAGTCATCATTTCCTTCTATCTTATTTTATGCCTCCCTCTCTAATCTGCTTTCCCAAGCCTTTAGTACTTGTTGCCGTCGTTATGAACAGCAAAATGCAGAGATGTGACACCCCACCTCCTCATCAGTCACTTCTTTTCATTTCGTGGTCTAGCCAGCCCAGGGTCAGAACTGCATTCTGCAGCTCTTCTTTCATCCTCTGGCTGTGAATGAGGGTCCTTGATTTACCAGACTGGGACTGTGAGTTGTTGGACAGGCCGTAGCTTCCCCTACACATACACAGACACACACACACACACACACACACACACACACACACACAGAGAGAGAGAGAGAGAGAGAGAGAGAGAGAGAGAGAGAGAGAGAGACTGGTTGACTGTGGACACTTTGGTTACAGTAGGGACTCCAGATGGTGAAGTGTGTCTGCCAGGGAGTTCAAGAGAATTGTGGGTCTGGAGCCAGTGAAGTTGAGGGCACGTTCCAGAGCCTTACATCTGCCATGTGCAAGATATGTTTAGCTTGCTAATTAAATTAGGAACAAGGTAGACACTTGTTTGTTCATTCATTCATTCAGAGACAGGGACTTGCTCTGTCACTCAGCCTGGAGTGCAATGGTGTGATCATAGCTCACTGCAGCCTCGAACTCCTGGGCTTAAGGAATCCTTCTGCCTCAGCCTCCTGAGTAGCTAGAACTGCAGGCATACACCACCACACTTGGCTAATTTTTTAAAATTTCTTATAGAAACAAGGTCTCATTATGTTGCCCATGCTGGTTTCAAATTCCTGGCCCGAGGCAATCCTCCTGCCACGGTCTCCCAAAGTACTGGGATTACAGGTGTGAGCCACTGAGCCTAGCTGACACTTGTTTATTTTTAAGCCCAATACTGTGATCTAATATTTTATAACTGTATAGTATGGATAAATCAAATGTTGTGAAGTCCACATAGAGACAAAGGTATGGATTCAGGTAGTCTCAAAAGTATGTATTCTTTGGGGGAAAATTAGGAAATTCCCTACAGACTTAAAAAAATTCTAGAGTAAGCTGGGCATGGTGGCTCACACCTGTAATCCCAGCACTTTGGGAGGCCGAGACAAGCAGATCACTTGAGGTCAGGAGTTCAAGACCAGCCCAGCCAACATGGTGAAACCCTGTCCCTACTAAAAATACAAAAAAAAAAAAAAAAAAAAAAAAAAAAAAAAAAAAAAAAAAAAAAAAAAAAAAAAAAAAAAAAAAAAAAAAAAAAAAAAAAAAAAAAAAAAAAAAGCCGGGCATGGTGTCAGGAGCCTGCAACCCAGCTACTTGGGAGGCTGAGGCAGGAGAATCACTTGAACCCGGGAGGCAGAGGTTGCAGTGAGCCGAGATCATGCTACTGCACTCCAGCCTGGGTGACAGAGGGAGACTCTGTCTCAAAAATAAAATAAAATAAAATAAAATAAAATAAAATAAAATAAAATAAAATAAAATAAAAAATCTTAAAATATCAGAATTTCTATGTATGTATTTATGGATGAATGTATACATATGTATATTAAGAAATGCCAGTCAGGGTGCGGATATGATTTACACGTTGTCTAATGGAAGCTTCCTAACCCTTGACACTGTAGGCACATCCACTGTGTGAGAACATGGGCTCACACAGAGTTGAAACCCTGTTGCCAAACTAAATCAAGACTGATAATTGGTCAGTTAGCTCAAAGAGTCAGTGAAAATGATGAGGGTGTACGTAAAATGACATATACTTTACACATTTTATTTTAAATGAAAATACAGTTTTTAAGTAGCATGTTATCTAGCATTTTGGTTTTTTCTCTGTGCTGTGTCCATGGAGACTCTGATATTTTTCCCCCAGTGGTCTGTCACTTGCTGTAAATTTTTGAGTACTAGGAATGTTTTGAGATAGGCCCAAGGCCTTTTCCTTGTGTAAATGTCCTCTGCCTGAAGTATCTTCGTTGTGTAAACTTCAGCCATAATTTATCAGCCACAACTTCCATTTACATTTTTTAAGGTTGACCTAGAACTCAGCAATACTTGCAAAGAAATCTAAGTTGTGTGTGTGTGGGGGGGTCTTTCCAGAATTTTTCTAGTGTTTCACAGTTGTCTCTGTCACATCTCATTCAACAGCAAACGTTTGTCATGGTTTGCCTTCATGGAATCCTTTTTTTTTTTTTTTTAAAGAGATGAGGTCTCACTGTCACCCAGGCTAAAGTGCAGTGGCGTGATCATAGCTAACTGTGACCTTGAACTCCTGGGCTCAAATGATCCTTCTTCCTCAGCCTACTGAGTAGCTAGGACTACAGGCGTGTACCACTGTGCCTGGCTAATTTTAAAGTTATTTGTAGAGACAGGATCATACTATTTTGCCTTGGCTAGTCTTTTCTTTTTTAATTGTACTTTAGGTTCTGAGGTACATGTGCAGATCATGCAAGATTGTTGCATAGGTATATACATGGCAAGGTAGTTTGCTGCCTCCATCCCCCCATCACCTATATCTGGTATTTCTCCCCTCATTATCCCTCCCCACCCTCCCCAGCCCCCCGCTGTCCCTCCCCTAGTCCCCCTCAACTGACCACAGTGTGTGATGCTCCCCTCCCTGTGTCCAGGTGTTCTAACTGTTCAACACCTGCCTATGAATGAGAACATGCAGTGTTTGGTTTTCTGTTCTTGTGTTAGTTTGCTGAGAATGATGGTTTCCAGATTCATCCATGTCCCTATGAAAGACACGAACTCATCGTTTTTATGGCTGTGTAGTATTCCATGGTGTTTATGTGCCACATTTTCTTTATCCAGTCTGTCGTTGATGAACATTTGGGTTGGTTCCAGATCTTTACTACTGTAAACAGTGCTGCAGTGAACATACGTGTACATGTGTTTTTATAACAGAACAATTTATAATTCTTTGGTTATATACCCAGTAATGGGATTGCTGGGTCAAACGGTATTTCTAGTTCTAGATCCTTGAGGAATCGCCACACTGTCTTCCACAATGGTTGAACTAATTTACGCTCCCACCAACAGTGTAAAAGTGTTCCTGTTTCTCCACATCCTCTCCCGCATCTGTTGTCTCCAGATTTTTTAATGATCGCCATTCTAACTGGCATGAGATGGTATCTCAATGCAGTTTTGATTTGCATTTCTCTAATGACCGGGCCTTGGCTGGTCTTGAATTCCTGGCCTTAAGCGATCCTCCCCCGTCTGCCTCCCAAAATGTTGGGATGACAGGCCTGAGCCACTATGCCCGGCCTGCCTTCATGGAGTCTTTACGAGGCATTTTGTTTTTATAGAAACAACTATTTATTGACTTTCACATTTAATCAATTTTATATAATGCTTGCATATAATGCAAGCAAGTACACTTGGCACAGAAAGATTTGAAAGGAAACATAGCTTACCTGGAATAAGCACACAGCTCTATGAGTAGAACAGATGTGAGCAGGTGTGTTGGCACTGGGACCCCGGTAGCTCACACTTAGGTGGGGCTGTGTGTTCTGAGCTCTTCACATACGTTGACTCATTTCATCTTCACACTACCCTGTCAGGTAAGGTATTATCATCCCTTTTACACAGTGGAGGGAAATGACGTACAGAGAGGACAAGAGATTTGCTTCAGAGTAGCCCACCAGCTGCCAGAATTCAACCTGCATTGGGCTTTAGTCTATATGTTTTATGAAGGAAATGAGAGCATTTTGGGTGGAGGTAAATTAAGAGCACAGAGCCACTATACAGAGATAATCCCTTAAAGGATAAAACCCACGATAACACATAAAGACTTCTGAAATATTTTCCGTATTGGAGTCTAGGCTTTTAGAGGCAGAAATGACCTTAATGTATCCCCTGTGTATCCCAACAGGATAACCAAGACCCAGGCAGGTGAGGTGATTTGCTTTACAGGCACCCAAGAAATTATGGCGTAAAGTTTAGTTTCCTGACTTATCTCACATTTTCTTCTTTCTTTCTTTCTTTCCTTTCCTTTTTCCTTTCCCCGTCCCGTCCCGTCCCGTCCCGTCCCGTCCCGTCCCGTCCCGTCCCTCTTTTTTTTTTTTGAGACAGAGTCTTGCTCTATCACCCAGGCTAGAGTATAGTGGCATGATCTCAGCTCACTGCAACCTCCACCTCCCAGGTTCAAGCAATTCTCATACCTCAGCCTCCTGAGTAGCTGGGATTACAGGCGTGCCACCATGCCTGGCTAATTTTTTGTATTTTTAGTAGAGATGGCATTTCACCATGCTGGCCAGGCTGGTCTCGATCTCCTGGCCTCAAGTGATCTACCTGCCTCAGCTTCCCAAAGTGCTGGAATTATAGGCATGAGCCACCACACCCAGCCTATCCCACATTTTCTATGCAACAAAAGGATGTAAGGATACATTGTAGTGTATGTATAATCTTGTGAGAGAAACATCCAGGAAATGAGTCTCTCAGAGTCTGCCAAGAGAGCAGGAAGGTTGGTGGATAAGGACCACCTTAGTGTTATCAAATCCACACCTCTCTTCTCCAGTCAGAGTAAAGGCTGGACCAGAGAATCTTAGGACCGGAAAGGGTCTAGCGATTTGGTTTTATCCACCCTTGTGTAGAGAAGAAGGGAATGAGGCCAACTGAGCACCGACAAGGTAGATGGTATTGTCACTATTTTATGGGTAAGGAAGTTGAGCATCAGAGATAGAAAATGATTTATCCAAAATCACTCCGCTAGAAAGAAATGGAACCAGGACATGAGCCTGGCCTTATAAAGCTAAGGCCCATGATCTTTGTGCTGTGCTAACTGTTCATCCTGTGCAGTCATTTAATAACAGTTTTCTTGGCTAGAAGTTCTTCCTAAGGTTAACCCTAAATATGTCTTGAACTGAAATGTCTATCTTTCTGCAGTCCTCAGTCAACAAAAGAAGCGAATGATTAGCCTATTTGAGAGGGTATAGGAAGACACAGATTGGCGGTGTTTGAATGTCAGGAGTACTCCTTAAATAATCCCAAGAGAGAAGGAATTTTGTTCAACTCCCAATTATCCCTGCTCACATTTGCTCTGTAGCATCCCCATCAAGTCTGTGCTGGGTAGTTTTCAACCCAGGAATTTAAGAGATATAAAAAGAGGAACGTCACCATCTTAGCCCATCCCATCTTCGGCCAGGAAATCATACACACATACGCCGTCTTTGATTTCTAATTTGTAAAAGTAATTCAGGTTTATAGTAGAAACTGATGACTGAAGAAAGCTCAAAGAAGAATATGAAAATCTATGTGTATTGATCATCTGTTGCTATATAACAAATTATCCCAGAATTTAACAGCTTAAAACAAACTTTTATCTCCCATAGTTTGAGAGTCAGCAGTCTGGGAGTGGTTTAGCTGGGTAGTTCTCTCGTGGAGTTGCAGTCAAGCTGTGAGCTGAGGCTCTAGTCAACCGGAGCTTTGTCTGGGGCTGCAGGGGCTGCTTTAAACTCACAGCAGTTGGCAGGAGGCTTCAGTTCTTGCCATATGGGCTGCCTCATGGAGCTGCCCACAGCATGGCTTCCCACAGAGCCATGTTGATGAGAGAGAGAGAACATGCACTAGAGAGCCACCAAGACACAGCCACAGTCTTTTCTACCCTTATCTTAGAAAGGATGCTCCTGCACTTCTGCTGTGTTCTGTTGGTCACACGAACAACCCCGGTATGGTATTATAGGAGGGGACTGACTACACAAAGGTGTGAGTACCGGGGCTGGGAATCACTGAAGGCCATATGGGGGTTGCCTACCACAGTGTGTAAATTAAAATTATGTTGCAATAAATTACATAAGTTTTTGCCCATAGTTCTCCTATTCCCCCCCCTAGGGTATTACGAAAGATCACCAGGAAAAACAAAATCTGAAGGGAATGTCATGTTGAGGCATGAGTGTCCCAATAAACTATTTATTGCTCTCTCATCCTAGAGGAGCTTCTCGATTTTATTCCAAGTCTGCCATGTCAAAATGTGTGGGGAAGAAGAGAGGAAGGGCAGTAGAGTGGATAGAAGCATGTGGATGCGCCTTGGGCCTGATGTCATTTGTGTTTTGGCGAACCTACAGCCCCACTGCCTCTGAGAAAAGATAAGGAGTTTAGGATTCAGTCCAGGCTGAAACTTGAGAGAAGCTCATGGCTCCTGGACCTCCCTATTCTGTTTTTAGATGCAGATAAGAAGCAGAGACTTGAAAATGATATTCTAATTTTTACAAATAATTATTTGAGGAAAAAGATTTGATTACTTCAAACATACAAGCATTGAAAGTGACATAAAAGGATTTTTTTTATTTTTATTTTTTTGGTGGGGGTGAGGGGAAGACGCATTTGCAAATACAGGTTACAGAGATCCAGAGGGAGATCATAACATCTGGACAAGCAGTAGTATTTCCCAGTCTCCCACCCTCAACTGTAACAGGTAACAGAGGAAACTAGTGGGTAAATAAATAGTAGGTAACACAAGGCATTTATAGATAGGGGACGTTTTTATATCATACATGGCAGAGTCTTTTCTGAAAAGCACATACCTGTATAGACATTTTGGTGAATAAAGGTAATGTAGAAATAAACTATAATATCCAATAAATTTGAATGAATTCTTCTATACTAACTACAGTCAAAGGAAATTTATCAGCGAAAAATCAGTACAAAACAAACAGCAAAATGGAATAAATTTGAATAAATTCCTGCACAGGCAGTCACAGTACGTGTTGATAAATATTTCAGCAGAAACTGATACAAAGTATAACATAAAATTTTAATTTTGAAGGAATTCCTATGTTACGCCTTGAATAAAAGCTAATATTTCACTGAATAGTGTGTGTGTACCAAGCAACGGGAAAAACACTGAATTAGTTTTCAAAAACGGCTCTAACCTAATGTTTATAACTGTTTTTCTGCTGACTTTCAGCCACAAGTTGCAGTAGTCATGTGGATGTGACTCTTAGATATCAGAGGAATGTCCCTGCACTGGGGGCGGAGTGGCCCTTGGCCTCTGTCCCCACCCATCCTGTGGACCTTTTTGCAGACTAAGGAGCTGACACAGTGAACTGGTGCAACTGGTATATGGCCTTCCAGACCTGCCTTCTCAGCCAGAGGAGACTGTTGGATTTCTCTATCCCAAGCCAGACTTACTGACGGCCAAGAGTGGGGAGCAGGCAGGATGGCCACAGTGTAACTGCTTTGCTCTTTGGCTGTGCCCTAAAGTGTCCAAAATCATTGCTCTAAAGTGGAGCAATTACATAACCAACAGTTAACCTCTGGAGCCCTGTACAAGTCCTCCCTTTCAGTCCAGACACTGCTGGGTGCAGTGGCTCACACCTATAATCCCAGCATTTTGGGAGGCTGAGACGGGCAGATCACCTGAGGTCAGGAGTTTGAGACCAGCCTGGCCAACATGCAGAAACCCTGTCTCTGCTAAAAATACAAAAT
Organism: Plecturocebus donacophilus; assembly: GCA_004027715.1. Taxonomy (NCBI): domain Eukaryota; kingdom Metazoa; phylum Chordata; class Mammalia; order Primates; family Pitheciidae; genus Plecturocebus; species Plecturocebus donacophilus. The sequence goes on from PVKP010007801.1 coordinate 48,164, forward strand.
TAGCTGGGCGTGGTGACAATGCCAGCTACTCAGGAGGCTGAGGCAGGAGAATCACTTGAACCTGGGAGGCGGTGGTTGCAGTGAGCTGAGATTGCACCATTGCACTCCATCCTGGGCAACAAGAGTGAAACCCATCTCAAAACAAACACAAACAAACAAACAAACAGTCCAGACGCTATATGAGTTTGGGGAACCTGAGCCTTCCTGTGTGCACGCATTTCCCTATCACTGCTGATGCAGGGAAAACTGTGCCCAGCAATGACACAATCCAGCACCTCAGGTGCCAAAGTCCCCAGGCCCTGATCACAGAGCATGGGGCTGAGCCCCTCATAGGGGGTCATACCACCCCCGTTGTCCTGGTATTGGCTGGAATGTGTCCAGCCTAGCTCAGCATGGAAGGAAGTAAACCCCACCACCTACCATGGGGAGCAGCACCTCAAATGACAATGCCACAGAGAAAATGGAGCAAAACCAGGATGACCTTGCCAGCTTTTCATTGTAGGATCAGTGCATTTAGGTGCAGAGGGGTGTGGACGGAAGCCATGGCCTACCTTGGCTTGTTGCAGACCTCTGTGCCAGGTCCTGCCCTCTCCTAATGAGGAGAGCAAGCACTGGAGGCCTGAGCACCAGCTCTAGAAGTAGCTCTCTGGGAGCGTGGTGAGGCATATGTGAAGAGCATGGGATTTGCTAGCAGAAAGATCTTCAATGAATTACCTAAGTTCCTTATACCTTAGATTCCTCATCTGTAAAATGGGTCACGTGCCTAATGACTGTGTTATGAAAATTAGCATATTTAAAGGTTCTAGGGCTGTTTCTGGCATATTGTCAAGGTTCAGTAATTCTAGTTAAAAATAGAAAAGTGCCTATAATCCCAGCTAGTCAGGAGGCTGAGGCAGAAAGGTTATATGAGACCAGAAGTCCAAGGCAGCAGTGAGCTATGGTCATGCCAGTGCACTCCAGCCTGGGCAACATAGTGAGACCGTCTTTTAAAAAATTAGCTGGGTGTGGTGGCACATGCCATTAGTTGCAGCTACTCAGGAGGCTGAAACAGGAGGATGGCCTGAGCTCAGGAGTTAGTGGCAGCGGCAGCAGTGCGCTATGATCTTGACACTGCATTCCAGACTGGGCAATGGATTGAGATCCTGTCTCTAAATATATATATATACACACACACACACATACACGTGTGTATATATGTATACATATGTATATTATATATGTGTATGTGTGTGTATATATATATATGCTGTGTAATCTTAAGTGAATCTAATAACTGCTCTAGTTTACTCTGCAAATGAAAAGGTTAGACTAGACAACCTCTAACATCTTTGTTGGTTCTAAATATCTCTGCCTCAGTTTCACTCCCATTCCTTTACTCCCAAGTCCAGTGCACATCTCGTCACTTTGTTGCAGCTTTCATGGCAGAAGTGCAGGTGGGTGGAATGTGCCTCTAGGAAAGTGGAAATGGCTGTGGTGTCGGGGAGCCCTGGCCTCAGTCGAGCTGCTTTCTAGAGCCGTGTTGCCTCAGAGCCTGTTTCCTCATTGGTATGATGGGGATATCATTGTCTCCTTCACGGGGTAATGACAGTTAGTCATATACAGAAGGCACCTATAGTTCCTGGCACAGGCAGGAGGGCACCAGAAGGTCACCGTTATCACTCTCTCAGTGTTAAGGGAACGTTTCATCCCTCAGCGCTTCTGGCTGTTTAAGGATGTGCTCCTGAACCTTCCTCTGTTTCTCTTTTGCTCTGGTCCCAGCGACCTTGTTAGCTCCTGGCAATGTGCGTGCAGACCCTTCTGCCTACCCAGTTAGGTGATGGCCTGGTGGAGAACAGCAGAGTAGGCCCGTGCCTGATGCTGGCCATTTTGCCATGTTTTTCCTGCCAGGTGCCATGTCCAAGCTACAACACCTTCATCGAGGAACTCAGAATCTGAAGTGGAGGCTGCAGAAACCGTAGTCTAGCTTTCTGACCAAAGCTGGGTTTTGTGCTTCTATAGAAGTATAGATTCTTTGGCTTGAATATACTCAAAATTTTAGTTGTTAGTTGGTGATTCTTAGGATTACAGCAGTTTTTGGTCTCAAAGCCAAAAGATTCTGAATTATTACAGATCTGGATTATTTTGTGGCAGTATAACATCTCTTCACCAAACAAGATGAGTAGGTTAGAGATTAAACTGGCTACAGAAGTCTTATGAAACTGAATCGCCAAGTTCTGAGACGTAGTGAGGGGAAACCATATTGCCAATAGACCTTTTCATCCTGCATTTGGAGTGCCGGGATTCTGGAGTCAGATGTCTGGGTTTGAATCATGGTTTTCCCAGTCACTAGGTAGGTAGCCACTCTAGGCCAGGCTACTTAATGTCTCTTAAGCTCAATTTCCACAATTGGAAAGTGAAGATATGGTGTTTACTTCAGTGGTGGTTATGAAACTTCATTGAAATGACACAAGTACTTAACTGTGCCAGGTCCATTGTAAGTATGCAATAAATGCTAGTTCTTTGTTTTTGTTAACGACGAGTATATCTATATCATTTTTGAACTCGGTGCCCACTTCGGGCAGTTTTTTACCCTGTAGAAGCAGTTGTAATCATCTTCAAATCAGGCCTTACTCCAGCTGGGAAGAAAAGTCTCTAATTTCATTGATCTTTGAGCGCATGCCTTAGCTGAATGAGTAGTAACTAAATGGAGATATGTAGCAGGCAGTTAGAAGTGTTAGCATCTTTGGGATCATGTGGTCAACCACATTATAAATGAATGCTCGGGTATAAGGGCAGACCTGCATCTGTGTGCGTGTTTTCAGTGGGTAGATGGGGCCAAGTGGCATCACAGCATTCTGCACAGGGATTTCCGGTGGTCAAGAGGCATTTGTGGTACAGAGCTTGGGGTCTGGAGTAAGGCTTCCTGGTTTTGCATCCTGGCCCTTCCAGTATCTGTGTGACCTTGGGTGGGTCACTTAACTGTTTCCTCACCTGTTAAATGTGAATAATAATAGTACCTCTCCCCTTTTGTGAAGACTGAAAGAGGTAAATGAAAAGCTGTTTGCAGTATGGTCATATTAAAATGGGAGCAGTCAGTACCCTACCCCCATTTCTAGCAGAGTGGCGGGCAGGTCTAGCCCTTGTACATATACCTTGCAGAATAGCTTATAGCAGTGAACATAGCTGGTAAATATACAATGAAAAAAGTTCCTGTTTCTCATTTCTATCTGATTGAATGAGACGCCCATTTAATGCAAATTTCAATAATGCTCTGTTACTAACTGTTCGAGTTAGTAAGAGAGCTCTGTAGTGTTATTGTGACATCTGGGTTAAGTATGGCTGACTTTGGGTTAAGTATGAGGTTTAATCGTCCCAGTCTGTCCTCTAGATTTTTTGCTATTTTGTTCAACATAATTATGTAAACAGGTGTTCTCTGTGTAAATGTTTGTGAAAGTTAAAATATCAAAACAGATTAAATATAGAACTAGACTGGATGCCTACATCAATGTTTTAGTGTTAGCAAAAAAAAAAAAAATCATCTGTTACATTTAATTACTGTGGCTAGTTTGAGTTCTGTTAGTTTCATAGTATTCTTTTTAGTTGTATATAAATCTGCTTGGGATTTTATGCTAGTTTTTATTTCTGCGTATTTAAGGAATGTTTTAATAAAAAACTTACGTCAATCTTGAGGATTTGTGACTTTTTTCTTGTAAAGAAGATTCATACATTGGTCCATAACCATTGAATAGATTGTTCAGAGTATATGAGGAGCAGAATCCTGTGCACAGCTGGCTTTTTTGATGTGCTGGGTACTTAGTGTGCATTTCTCCCTCCGCCTCGTATGCCGGACAGAGGAATGCTTTACCTTCCTGGTCTCTCTGCCTGTTGGGCAATTGGGTTATTCTGGGTATGTGGAGGAGCTGCTTTTGATTCTTGTGAGGGATGCCTTTTTAGCAGAAAGGAGAGGAAGAATATTTGTCTTTCATTGCTCAATACCCAGATATTCCATATTCATCAGAAATAGCTACTTCCAAATACTTTTTTCCTTTTTAAATTAGACACAACATTATCCCATCTACTGTTATTTCTTTTTTACATTTTTATATTTGCAGTTGACCATTGGCATGTTCTCTCAGTTGCCTCTAGTGATACCATCCGGGCTTTTTACAGCCTTGCTTTTCCAGGGAGCTCTGTGCACTTCACAGATTACACCGTCAGTTCTCACAGTTGTTCCCAGAGGTAGGTAGGATCAGACAGAGCATGTAGGGGTGAGAACAGAGGGCTGGGGGGGGTGGTGAATCTGAGAAAAGCAGTGGGTTACTTCTTTTATGTTAGCATTTCTGCTTTAGGCAGACTTCTGCATTTCCACCTATTTTCATGTTTTCTTCAAAGCATTTTTCAAGTGATAAGTCATTAGCTTCATGGCTGCAGAATGAAGTAAGGGGATATTAATATAGCTATTGAGAAATAAGAACCTTCACTGAAATATTTTTAGGGTCGTTAAGAGCAGTTTTAACTCTTGCTTTGGGAGTGATTTTTGCCTAGGATTTGGAGTGTATTTAAATTGATTTTATATTCTGAAATTGAGAGATCAAAAGAAACCTTTCTAATGATATAGCTGTCTAGCGTCTATTCAGTGAAGCTCTTTGAAGGTACAAGATTAATATTCCTAAAGCCCGGCTCCGATCATTTCATAATTTTCTTTTGTGTATTTTTAAACATTATGAGCTTTGGATTCAAAAGACCTGGCTTCATTTTATGGGCCTGGTTATATAATCTGTCTGATTCTCACTTTCCTCCTCTGTAATGGAGGTAATCATACCCAACTCAAAGCGTGGTGGTTACAGTTAAGTGAGATCATGTGTGTGATATACTAAGCACAGTCGATGTCAATAAAACTTTAAGAAGGTAAACAACTAAAAACCTATAATGATCTCTCTGTCCCCACAGTATAAAAATCCAGATTCTTTGATGCTATGTTTTCGATGATGGCTTGGAATGACCTCATAACTGAGTTTTGATTTTCCAGCCAAATAGAAAACCTCACTGTACATTTTTCATGAAGCAGAACAACCAATACAATTTATATGACGTTAAAAAGCTTCATGAAGTAGTACTTTATCTTGCCACATGCTATAACATTCTATTCCATTTCACTGAGGAAGAAAATGCCCATTTAACTGTGATATCAAGCAAGTTGTAACCTGTTTAAAAAACAGTCGTCTAGAAGGTCCTCCACCTCCATTTCTTAGCATGTGCCCCGCCCCCCTTGAGGCCTACACCCCCTCATGAAATCTTCCCTCACCTTGGCATCTGGTGGCCTTCTCTAAACTTATCATTTTTTCTCAGTTTCATTTATGGCATTTACTGCAAATTGGCATTTCTGTTTATTATTGATTCATAACTTATCTCTGTGATGAAATGGTAACTACCATCAGGGCATGAACTCCATGGTGCCATAATTTATCAACCTGTGAACATAGCAGGGTGTCCTGCCCACTGAAGCCCTCAGAGGTATTTGTTGGGAAATCGTGTGGTGTCTTGGATGCTGCCTTACCTTTGTGCTGATATTTGAAAGCCACAGAATTCGAGTTCCTGTGTTTACCCTTGGGAGCATCTCACCGTGATTGCTGTCTCGTTCGGACGTTTTTACCTGGCCTGCCTTGGATTTCTTGTGTATGTGTAAAAGAATGACATTATGTTGGGACTGGTATTCTAGCTTCTAAATGGAGATTCTCAGTTTCCTGTTTCCTGACTTGACTTTGCTGGGCCTCAGAGGCTCCTTTCAGATCTGACAGTTTGAGCAAAAATCAGCCTCCTTTCTGATGAGTCCCAGCCTGATAGCTTTAAACCTTGGACCTTTGCAGCCTGTAACAGTTAATGATTTTAGCCTGTGAGACCTGCACATAGCCTAGGACACCTTTTCTGTGTGTGTACACAGTAATCTGTAGATCCTGTATGTGAGGATATTTATATACAGTATTTTATTCATATGAAGCCTTTCATCTACAATGAGAAAATAGTATATAGACCAGAACAGAATATTTATGCCTTAATTACACAGTAAGTCCTTATCATCTATTTGGAAACTGTGACTTTAAGCAAAATGACATGTATGTATAAAAAATCTAGTTTTACCATAGGCTGATATAAAAGTTAAGTTGCTAGGACATATTTCTGGTCACAAAAACATCAGCAAACTTCTAAATAAAGATTCAAAACACCTTTAATATTAAACATTGAAATAAATGTGAGCTATATATACAGAACTCAGGAGGTGGAGGTTACAGTGAGCTGAGATCTCGCCAGAGTGCTCCAGCCTAGGTGACAGAGCAAGACTCTGTCTCGGAAAAAAAAAAGGAAGGATTAATAAAAACAAAAGAATTATTTACTCAATGATTCCGTGATTTTAGTTCATGGTTGAGAGTGGCTGGAGTCTATCCTGGCATATCAGGGTTCAAGGCAGGGACCCATCCTGGACAGGACACCATTCCATCACAGGGTGCACTCACACATCCACACTCACTCAGACTGGGTGTCAGAACCGAGTTTTGAAGTGAACTGTGTGAACACTTCAGTTCGGTTCACCTAATGCACACATCTTTGGGATGTGGGAGGAAATGAATGTACCCGGAGAAAACCTGTGCAGACATGGGACAAATGTGCAACCTCTACGCAGAGAATGGCCCTGCCTCTCATCAGTGTTCCTGAAGGAAACAACATTGAACAGAATGACATTATTCAAGGACCTGCTGTATACCACCTCTCACGTTTGGAGCCCAGTTTTGAGAATCTAATGATAAGATTTCAAGAAGAGCAGGACCCATTTTATGTTTACACAAATTGTCTACTCAAGGGTCAACCTCATTTAAAGGAGCTGATTTAATTTAGGAAAACTGTTTCTTTCCCTTTTTAATCTAATTTAAGAAGCTTGACTGAAATAGTAATAGATACCAGAGAAGTGGCCTTGCAGCTAAGTGAACTAACAAATCTGGCCATATAAACATCTATCTTGGTACAGTACCTTGCTAAAATACATATCAGAAATATCTAGGAAGTTATAGATCAAAAACAGGTCATTAACAATTTAATGACAGATAGTAAAAAGATTTTTAAAAACATAACTGCATAGTAAAGTCTGGGAAAAGTTACTGGTACAAGAAGTATAGGTATGTTTGCTTATGAACATCTGTTCATAAGCAAAGTTTTCTCTTTTGAACATTGTACAGTTCCAGAGACTTATGAAATGAGTTTTGTTTAATTCAGTACTCAGAATTTGCAGACAAGCTTCCTTATTTAGATTCTTTCCCATCTAGTCTGCCATTTACCAGAGCTAAAGTGTGTGTCAAAGGAAGGAGGATTTGTCTTAAGGAGATTTGGAGAAAATATTCCTTCAGTATTTAAGTGTTTGGCAAAGTCATCCTCACCTGAAAGTCAGTTTTGAGATGTGGAAGTTAAAAATCAGGTGGCTTATTTACGTTACTGGCTGAAAGCCTGTCTGATAGGATTGACATGGAGGACTAATTAATCGCCTAGGGTCTCCTCATTCACTAATCACATTGCACAAAACTTCCCTGCTGGCTGAGGCTCAAGGGCAAACCGTGGGCTTCCGGCCAGCTTATTTTTCATAAGCATTATGCTACCGCTATAAATTAATGTGAACCTAATATATTCTGTCAGCGGTTTACTTTCCCATGGCGACCCTCTCTGGTTAAACAGCTTTAAATGAAATCTTATATCCAAAATGAAAAGTTCCTTGCAAAAGGAAAAAAGGATTTGAAGTCCTCTTTGCAATCTTTTTTCCCCACAGTATATGCTATTTCAGATCTACCAAAAATCTGCTAGATTAACTGAATAATGCACAGATGACGTGATAGTTTCTTTTTATCTGGAAAGTGACCTTATGTTATGCTTAGGTAAGAGACTTTTTAATTGCATTTTTAATGGCAGTAATAGTGTATTTACTGAGTGCCTACGATACATAAAACACATACCTTAACTCATTAATCCTCATATCAATACTGTGTGAATGACAGGCAATAGTCTGTATTTATGGGTGAGAAAACTGAGAGTGTCAGCTTGCCCAGGACACATCTATTAAATGCTGGGGCCCAGATTTGAACCAAGGTTTGCCACTAGAGGTCAGGCTCATTTGGCTGTGTCACTATTTATGACTTGCATGGTCCCTTTATACTTTCTGTTTTAACTTCAGGAAATTAGCAATGCTCTTAATTTTTGAAGATAAAGACTGGTGCGGTGGCTCATGCCTGTAATCCCAGCACTTTGGGAAGCTGAGGCAGGTGGATTACTTGAGGCCAGGAGTTTGAGACCAGTCTGGCCAACATGGCAAAACCCCATCTCTAGTAAAAAATACCAAAGTTAGCCGGGCGTGGTGGTGCACACCTGCAATCCCAACTACTCAAGAGGCTGAGGCAGGAGAATCGCTGGAACCCAGGAGGCAAAAGTTGCAATGAGCCAAGATCATACCTCTGCACTTCAACCTGGGTGACAAAGGGAGGCTCTGTCTCAAAAAAAAAAAAACAACAACAAAAAGATATAATTTATATTCCCATGTGGATTTTTTATGTTCAACTGAATAAATCATTTTAGAAGCTTGTTGATCTCTAGCACATACTTTTTTATCTTTAAATCACTTTAATGTCATGCCACTTTTATTCAGAGAACAAAAAGTTATGGATGTCTTTAAACCAGAGGAAATAAGGGAAGCTTATTCACATCTCTCATGCTGTTGTTCATTGAGAGACTCTTCCAAACCTAACAGAAAAGGAAAATTCCAGAGTGCACACACATGGATAGTTTCCAAGGCAGTGTTTGTTGAGAACCCAGCCTTCTCTCCTGAAGCTGTGAATAGTTTGTCTTATATGTAAATTAATTTCCAAGAGTCTGTGCAATGAAGTCTTATATAAAAGAACATATAAAAGAGTGATTTGTCAAAACCCATTTTCCTTGTTAAAAATACCTAACTAAGGAGAGAGCTTGATACTCGATGGCTTCTGTGAGCTCTGCGTTAAGCCAGTACTTTACTTCTTAGTATGCAGTGCTGATGTTCTTGGTTGAAAGGAATCCATTCCATTTCTTTTTATAGTGTCATGAAAAGTTGGAAAGAGGAAAAACTGAGCTGAACATACAGAATAAATAACTAAATGGTGCCGTCAGGCTGCCCTTTTGTTTTCAGACATCCCCCCTCCTTCCTCCTTTGTGAGTCACTGAGCCAGTAAGACGGATCAAAGATGCCCCAGTGTATAGAACATTTTATGTGGAGGTTATTTGTCATCAACAACAAAGGACTAATTGCCCCTAGGCCTTCCTTCACATGATAATCAATGGATTGGGATCTCCTGATTGTGCCCCATGCATCCTGCATTCATCTCTCAAGATTTTTTGGGTTTTGATTGAATTTATAAAGCATCAGAAAGATGACGTCAGTCCAGTGCAACTCTTAAGGGGATTTTAAACATGAGTGTGGAAATATGAAAACAGAGCTTGAAGAGAAGTCACCTGTCATCGTTCTTTTTGTAATGGTTGATTTGATCAGAGGTATAACTTTGGTGACAGCTGTTAAGAAGGCTCCTGGCATTTTTAAGATGGAGCATTTCAAAAGGCCCACCAGGAGAAAATTCATTTCCTGTTTCAGTGTGGACTTGTTCTCGGAGATTATTTCTTGGATGACTTTGTTGCTAATGTTATCAACAAGGTTTCACTTTTCAGAAGCTTTCGGAATTCTAACAAGAAGTCAGTGTACTCTGAGAGTTTTCTGTAGTGGCTTTGCCTAAATGTGGGGTTGGGCATGTAGGCCCTGGGAGCGCAGAAGTGTAAGAAACACCATTCAGCTCATTCTGTAGAGTGAAGCTCTGAAGTTACATTTTCCTGGCATTTCTGTTATTTCAAAGGCAAGAGGTTTACTAAAATGTACCTGGAACATGCAGTTATTTCTTAGGAACTTTTAGTATTTACGTTAAGTTAGAACACTTTAAAGTGAAAAAATGATACATCGTAGCAGACATCTGTTAATAAGCCACTTTCCCTCTCTAAATGTATGAACGTCCTATATTTCTTAGAAAAGAGATTTCATCAGCGAAACCAAAAAAACAGAACCCACAAAAACAAAATAATTTAAAAACACACACAGATGTATCGGCATAGAGAGAGCATTTGTGGTGTTTTAAAAGTACCCAAAATAGCTATTACTTAATATCTCAGCAGCCTCCTCAGCTCTGACAGTGCTGACATCCCACAGGGCAAGCCCAAGCAAGCCAGGGAGCCGGAGAACAATCTGAGACACCAAACTCTTCTGTGGAACAATAACACCGAGTGTCAAGAACTGTGAAGGGTCTGAGGTTTCACCCTGCCTGCCAGCCAACAAGCTACCCTGCCATGGTGTCACAAACCCTGGCAGAAGGCATCACACTGCTGGGGCAGAGACATAGGACTTTACTAATCACAGCAATGCCAGGAACCAGAGGATCAATATTTTTGTTACACTTTCCCTGAGCCTTAATTTATAAGGGTGGTACAGAGAGGACCAGATATATATAGTGGGTTGTGTTCTAGGAGAGAAACCCTGAACTTAGGGAACTCTCGTCTCTTATAATGGGCAGTAAGCCTGCCTGATCCTTGCTCTGTGAAGAAATATTGTCTGGATCTTTCAAGGCTGTCTGCTGTATAAATTTCCTTGAAAAGGTAGTAATGAAGGACTCATTTGTAATTTCAGGCAGTGCCTTGCTGATAAAGTGGCTCATGCCTATAATCTGAGTACTTTGGGAGGCCAAAGTGGGCAGATCACGAGGCCAGGAGTTCGAGACCAGCCCGACCAACATGGTGAAACCCTGTTTGTACTAAAGATACAATAATTTGCTGGGCATGGTGGCACGTGCCTGTAATCCCAGCTGCTCAGGAGGCTGAGGCAGGAGAATTGCTTGAACCCAGGAGGTGGAGGTTGCAGTGAGCTGAGATGGCGCCACTGAACTCCAGCCTGGGTGACACAGCGAGCCTCTGTCTCAAAAAAAAAAAAAAAAGAAAATGTAAATGTGAGAGAATTATCTCCCCACACAAACTACTCTAGAAACAGACCACATAAGTACCAATTCCATGAGTGGCTAATCTGCGCTGATTTCTAAAGGCAGTGCAGGTGCCAGATGACACAGCCGTAGCTGCAGCATTATATCTCTGTTATTTTAACAGATGGATAAAAGGTGGTATTTTAATTTATCCTGTATCTATACAACATATTCTTTTCCAAACGTCTTCCCTGTGTTTGACAATCACAGTCTTGTGACATTGCAGTGGGTGTTGTTGAGAGCCTCCTCAAGGGTAAATCTCCTCCATTTACCCTTGAGGAGACTGTCATTCAGTAACTTGACCAAGGTCACACACACAGTTACTATGAGGCTTGCCACTACACCTGGGGGTTCCTGACTCCCCGTCTGATGGTCTTTGGAACACATTGTGTAACTCTGCCTCCCTTTTGTCTCCTACATAAGGTAAAGAATATCTGCAGGTATCACAGAGGTGCCCCAGGCCAGTCCTGAGTTCCTTTTTGGCAGTTTCCATGCCTCCCAACTCATCTTACCCAGCCACATACGCACAGTGTCTAGTGGTCATGCTGGACTCATTTGAGTTGAGAGAAGTTACTTTTTTTTAATGCTTTCTTGTTGCTCTATATTTTAATTTCCACTTAATGGAACACAAACAGTCTCCACTGTTGCCACCCCTTTGCTTAGTGGAGCTGGCCCCTTTCTCTCCTTAATGCATAGTTGCTGTGTGAGCTTTGGTGGCACCTCTTTCTTGATTTCCTGCTGCCCTTTAAAAAAAAAAACAGAGTCTCACTCTGTCGCCAGGCTAGAGTGCAGTGGTGTGATCTTGGCTCACCACACTCTCCACCTCCTGGGTTCAAGTGATTCCGCTGCCTCAGCTTCCCAAGTAGGTGGGACTACAGGCATGTACCACCACACCCGGCTAATTTTTTATACTTTAGTGGAGACCGGGTTTCACCTGTTGGCCAGGATGGTCTCGATGTCCTGACCTGGTGATCCCCCTGCCTCGACCTCCCAAAGTGCTAGGATTACAGGCGTGAGCCACCATGCCCAGCCTCCTGCTGCACTTTTATCTAATTCTTCTGCGTCTCCCCTTTAGGTCCCCTCTGTGCACTGCCTCATAAATCTTCATGCTCTCTAAGACAATCCCTTGATCCTCTTTCCTCCAGACTATATGTGGCCTTAATGACAACCACAATAACAGTTGTTTATTGAGCCAGGCATGTGCCACACACTTTGAGCACATTATTTGAGCACATGCGTTATCTCATTTAGTCTTCTCAATGGCCCCACGAGATAGATACCAGTTGTCTCTGTGTTTTGTAGAGGAAGAAATAGAGGACAGACAAGTTAAATTACTTATCTGAGGTCACGCAGACACTGAGTGGTAGAACCTGAATGCTAAGCTAACCTTGACTCTGGAGCCACCCACTGTCCAGCCTCCAGATTTCCTTGCACCAGAGTCAGGATCTTTCCACATCAGTGTCTGACATCTGTCTTGGAAATTAAAATCTAAGACTAATATTTTTCTCAAAATATTCTCTACTTCTAGTATTCCTAACTTTGTAAATGACACCAAAAGCCTGCGAAGTTGTTTAAGGTAAAAACTGGGACATTTTCTTAGACAGCACGCTCTTCCTCATCTTGCAGGACATTCCCCTTCACCATTCATTCTTTTTCTTTCCTTTCCAACAGACTCACTGTCTCACTCAGGCTGGAGTGCAGTGACAACATACCTCACTGTAACCTTGAACTCATGGGCTCAAGTGATCCTCCCACCTCAGCCTCCCAGGTGGCTGTGACTGCAGACACATACCACCATGCCCAGCTGATTTTTTTAATTTTAGTTTTTATTTTCACTGTGTTGCCCACACTGATCTCATTCCTGGGCTCAAGCAGTCCTCTCATATTGACCTCCCAGAGGGCTGGGACTATAGGTGTCACCCATTGCACCTGGACCTAAAGGCCCGTGGTTTTAACCTTGCACCCTGCTGCTTCCCGCCACGGAGTCCATAGAGTCTCCACCTCTTCATCTGCTGTATTCATCTTGCTGTGGCTGCCTCTTCCCTTTTCAGCTGGTGTCATTCTCACCAAATTAGTAGCCTCCCAATTTGTCTTGAGCCCTGCAGTCTCATCTCTCTTCAATTCATTTCTTGTGCTGTGCTGAAATTATTTTTCTGAAATGCAAATCTGATAACTGTTTTGCTTAAAGCCCTTGGTTGGCTTTCCATGGCTTGCTGGTCCCTTGGTACCCACAACACATATAGCCATGCTGATCAGGCCCCACTTAGCCCTTGTAGCCTAGAGGTTCTCAAACTTTACCATATATCACTATTACCTGGAGGGCTTATTAAGAAGATAGAACGTGCTGGTCTCTGCCCCCAGAGTTTCTAATGCAGTAGGTCTGGAGCTGCCTGAAAGTTTGCGTTTCTAACAAGTTCCCTGGTGCTACCACTGGTGTGGGAACCATAGCCTGCCTAGTGCCTTGTCTGACTTTCTCTGCTCCAGCCCCGGAACCCCTGGGAGGTTCCTGAAGGGACGTGCTGTTTCAGGCTTTGATCCTTTTGCATAAGCTGTTGCCTCTATAAGAGATAGTCTTTCTGTCGCCTTCCCTTTAAAATACAGTCAGTTCAAGTGTCACTTCCTAGGAAGCTTCCTCTGACCCCTGCAGTGATCTCATAGCTTCTGTGTTTCTGTGGCAACCCATGTGCATCTCTGGGAATGCACCATTTCTGTAATTGAGTTGTCATTTTATTTATGTATCCCCCACCCACTCCCACCAGACCGTTAGCTCTTTAAGAAAAGATGTCATCTATTTTCTTATTCACCCTTCTATCCCTGACACCTAGCATGGTGGCTGATATATAGTGAAGATATTCATTAAATAAATTGAATGATATAATCCTACTTTTACCTCAGAAAGGAATAATTCTATTTTGGTCTTTATTTGCATTAACCTTTATCATACCTTGTTTTTAAATATCAAGATAGGCTGAGCATGGTGTGGCTCATGCCTATAATCCCAACACTTTGGGAGACTGAGAGGGGAGGATCACTTGAGCCCAAGAAAATTAAAAAAAAAAAAAAAAAAAAAAAGTCAAGATGTTTCAACATAAAAACTGTGCATCTGACAGTATTAAACTTTCGAAGCTGCCATTAGAGAGAGCTCATAGCTCAGCTCTTTACTGTAAACAGCAGTTTATTCCTACAAAGGCTGATGTTTGTCTATAGATAACTTCCCATGCCTCTGATTTGAAGTGCTTGAGTTATTCCTCAGTCCTTCTCAGCCTTCAGAACATTTCTCTGGTATGTTTTTCAGCCTTAGATTTATCTCATCAGGGAGTTACAGATGGAATGGTACAAGCCTTTCTTTTACTGAGACAAGCAAAGATTAGTGGGCTGTAAACTTGCAGCCTCCATGTTTCAGTCCAAAAGAGGATGGCTCATTCCTCACGTTCCCTTTTACGTGCCTGCATCGCCTGGGTAATTTCCAAGAAAAGTATCAGTGTGATCGCTTGCACAGCCCTCCCTTTTCTCTCCCTCCCCATCTCACATTACTAGCGCTTGCCAAAATGTCAAGCTCCAAACCCTAACAAAGGAGTTTCTAAACAGGACTGTCCTTGGATTATAGACATTTCTTCAAGGGGTGCCCTGGCCTTCTCCTGGTATAGTGCAAGTTCAAAGGCAAAGAGCTCTTTCATCCTCTGGGAAAACAGGAGAGAACACAGTTCCAAAAATACCTGGATACCTCCAAATAGACCTCCTCCCCTGCTCACCTCTTTCCCAGGCTCTGCTGTGTGGTGTTTTCAGGAAATATTCCGTGGATTATTCTAGCCATATCATTCTGCTTCCATAATTCAACAAGCAAGCAGTAGGCAGCTCTTTCCTGCAGGTGGATGTGTGGCTGAATTATATATTCCTCACACAGCAAGTAGCAACATCTTGCCGTAGTTCAGAACAACTGGTATCTCCATTCAGTTATTTGGAGAGAAATTTCCCTGTGCCAGAGCATGATTAGTCTCTGAGCACCATCAGTCTCATGCCTGTTTTGCATGTTTTGTAGCTCACTGTAAGCTTGTCAGAGGATTAAAGCATGAAAGCAATTAATCTGGTCTCTTATTTATGTCTTAGTACCAGTCTTAATCTGTTTTGTGGTGTTGCTATAATAGAATACCTGAGACTGGGTGATTTATAAAGAAGAGACATTTACTTAGCTCACGGTTCGGCAGGCTGGGAAGTTCAAGGCCATGGCTCTGGTTTCTGTTGAGGGCTTCCGTGCTGCATCACAACATGCCAGAGATGCACAAAGGGGAGGCAGACACGTGCAAAGAGGGATCAAACAGGAGGAAACTCACTTAATGCCAACCAACTCTTGTGGGAAATAATTCATTTCCACAGAACTAATGCAATCTCAGGAGAACAATAACTCACTACTATTAATACAAGTATTCAGTTACCTCTAGAATAGCTGAAAGCCATTCATGACCCAGACACCTCCCACTAAGCCCCACCTTCTGACACCACCACATTGGGGATAAATTTTAACGTGCATTTTGATGAGGGCAGATAAACGGTGTACAAACCATAGCAGGATGCTTTTGGCTGCATGTAACAGAAAACCCCCAGAGTAGCATTAGCTAAGATGGGAGGGGCTTACTTAAAATAGGAGCCTAGGGGATTGCATGGAACTCAGCATAACGAGTGCCACCGCAGGTCCTGGGCTAAGAAGCCAGAAGCAGTCAGGAATGTAAGTTACTTTTGGTGTCTTTTCTACTTTCTATGTCTACATAACATCCACCAGTGTCTTCTAGCATGAGGGAGGCTGAAGCTGACAAAAATCACTTTGTCCAATATCAGACTCTTGGAAAAAGGGAGACATTGGCCCAGCTTGGCATTCAGTGGAACAGCTCTTGCTGAGTCACATGTCTGACCTGAGTGACTCATCTGTCTAGAGAGTGGGAGAAGGCCCATCCTCCACAAATATTCCCGCAGGAGCCCCCATTGGGGCTGGGCCAGTTTTCAGAAAGGGGGATGTAGACAGAAAAACTG
The DNA here is from genome assembly GCA_004027715.1 of Plecturocebus donacophilus. NCBI lineage: Eukaryota > Metazoa > Chordata > Mammalia > Primates > Pitheciidae > Plecturocebus > Plecturocebus donacophilus. The sequence goes on from PVKP010007801.1 coordinate 64,246, forward strand.
ACTCGATTAATATTGTGGGGTTTTTTTGTTTGTTTTCTTAAGATGAAGTCTTGCTCTGTTGCCCAGGCTGGAATGCAGTGTATGATCCCAGCTCACTGCAACCTCCACCTCCTGGGTTCAAGTGACTCTCCTGCCTCAGCCTCTTGAGTAGCTGGGATTACAGGCATGTGCCACCATGCCCGGCTAATTTTTGTATTTTTAGAAGAGACAGGGTTTCACCTTGTTGGTCAGGCTGGTCTCAAACTCTTGACCTCATGATCTGCCCGCCTTGGCCTCCCAAAGTGCTGGGATTGCAGGCATGAGCCACTACACTCGGCCTTGGTTATCATCTATATCCCACATTCTTTCTAAAAGATTCTGTAAAAAATTGGTACAATGAAAGTAAACCCATTCACATAAGATATCATGCAAAAACCAGGAGTGATAAGGTTAGGGAGAGGAAAGATGCATCTAGAAGCCCTGATGGGGAGAAACTTCTTTAATGCGGAAATCAAATTAATCAAAACTAGTGGGTTTAAAAGTTCTGGGGCTAGTCGCCAAGAATTCAAGATCCAGGTTACTAAGAAAGGAAATGGAAAAGATTTGAAATTAAGTACCATATTAATATCTGACTAGAGTGTGTTTGTTTCTTTTAAATGCATAGGGTACTGTGTACATTGTTCCTGAAAGGACACTCAAGCTGAAATTGAGGAGAGAGAGGATGAATGGGAGGCCGGATGCTGCCACTTCCTATGAGCACTTGCTCCCTGGTTAGCACAGGCCCCATCACACCTGTTATCTGATCCCAGGACACATCACTTCTTCATAATCTTCTGTGTTTGGGGGTGTGTGTGTATGTGTAAATGTCAAATAAGGGCACTTGCAGCGAGTGATACCAAAGTTCATGAGAGAGAGAGAGACAGCCTCTGATCACTGTGAGCTAGTATATTTTCTTGTACTTGAAGGAGGCAGGACTTGAAGCTGCATTTCCTATTGACCAGTTGTAAATGGCAGGGATGGAGGGGCAGGTTGAGAAATGTGTCAGGAAGAGGACAGGAAGTGATGTTAATGAAAATACTGTGCCAAGCACTCGGTGCTCACATGGTCACATCAGTACCCATCATGGCTTTTACAGTTCTGAGGTGCCCTTCATATCCCCATGTGACAGGTAGGGACCCAGGGATCTAGGAAGTTAAGAAGCCCTCCGGTGATTCTTTGTCTCAGGAGAAACCAGAGTCCTCACCACAGCCTCCAAAGCCCGACATAGCCTGGTTCCCGTCATCCTCTGTGCTGTGCTTTGCAGCCACTTGGTGGCTGTACCTCCAGACTTGGAATGCTGTTCCCCCAGCATCCACCATTCCCTCCTTCTCCTCTTTTGTGTTTTTGCTTATATGTCACTTTCTTTTTTTTGAGACAGAGTGTTGCTCTGTCGCCAGGTGGCAGGCTGGAGTGCAGTGGTGAGATCTTGGCTCACTGCAACCTCTGCCTCTCAGGTTCAAGCAATTCTCTTGCCTCAGCCTCCCAAATAGCTGGGACTACAGGTGCACGCCACCACACCCAGCTAATTTTTGTATTTTTAGTAGAGATGGGCTTTCACCATGTTGGCCGGGATGGTCTCGATCTCTTGACCTCTTGATCCACCCGCCTCGGCCTCCCAAAGTGCTGGGATTACAGGCGTTAGCCACCTCGCCCAGCCTATATGTTACTTTCTTCGTGAAGACATCCCTCGTTTGCTCTACTTTCGTATTGCAGGGCATCCTGTCTTCTACCACATGACAAGCCCCTGACGCTGATCTCTTTCCACGGCACTTCCCATTTTAAAAAATTCCCCGCATCTACTCACTTATGTTTCTTTATATTTCCTTTCTATCCCTGCACACTTCAACTAGAATGTCAGCCCCACAAGACCAGTCACTTTGTTTTGTTTTCCTGTTTATCCAAAGCCCCTAGATGACCTCCTTGTGCATGGTAGATGCTCAATAAATATTTGCCAAATGAACGAAGACCCTTTCCCAAGATCACGGAACTACGAAGCACTGGAGTCAGGGTGCAGCAGGCAGGGTGCACTCAGGCCACACTGAAAGGAGGCCATCAGGACGAAGTGACGTGAGAGATGGTGACCCTGGCCTGGATGGGACATGTCCTGTTTACAGTTTGAGCTTTATCAGTCACGCCATCTTATCATGAGGGTTCCGGACACTTTGAATGTACAAACTGGGACACGGGGACCCAATGGGAAAACTGGGATTGACTTTGTGCATATTGAATTTTCCACCAGCCCACACTTAACTCCTTTGACATGGCCAGAATTATGCCCAGAGGGTTTTTATTCCTGAAATAAGTCTCTTCTCTATAAAGACATTTATTTTGTTATCAGAAGTATTTAGCACACTTGTGTGGACCCCTGCTAAAACTGGAGTGTCATTCAGACTAAAGTGTCAGAAAATGTATAATAGAATAGGAAGGACAGGTGTTGCAGCTTCAGGAAAATACATCTTTCCTGTTGGTACTTCTCCCCTTTCCTCCCTCTGTGCCAGATGTTTTAAATACATCTCTCCTGTTTATTCAGGCAGAGATTAAAATTTTCTTAAAGACTTCATCAGAATGTTGTGTTTTTTTTCCATTCATTGTTATTTAGGATGATATTTTTGCGACTCCAGTTTAGGTGAGAAGATTGACTTGATCTTTATTTTCCTCTGTCGTATTTACCTTGTGCGCTGTTATTTTGAGTCTGTTCACAGGATGTTGGGCAGATGCCATCGATGTAATTGCGATATTTTTAAGCAAAGAGGATTGAAAATGGCAATTTACGAATTGTCTAAGAACTTGATGTATATCATATATTATATGTAATTGCTTTTTATTAATGAAAGTAGTAAGGGTGGTGGAAATATATGTAGATTTTTAAATAATTTATTTTTTCAAAGTATACAAGCTGACATTTATTTCAAAAAGAATTCAGATAGCAGCCACATTCCCCATAAAAGAAAACCGTCCTTCAGAAGTGCCACTAGATCAAGCTAGTTATGAAATTGGCACCTGAGAATTACTTCTGTCAGAGAGGATGAAAGTCTTTGGAATTTCGAAGAGCCATAGTCTCTGTGTGGACGATGCCAGAAATGTAGGCATCATCCTTAACACTTCCTTCCCCTTCTCCCCATCTGCACTGAAAATGCCAGTTTTGCTTTTCCGTAGCTCTCAGTTCCATACATTTCATCACATTTCAGCCCAGGACATGATCAGACCTTGCCTGCATTACCAAAGTCACTTCCTTCTGGTCCCTGTAGATCCACTTGGACTCTAATGTTTTCCATAGCCCAGATCCTCATTTTTCCAAAGCTCAGATCTGCAAAGACCTGCCTGCCTAATCCACCCCTGCTCACCACACATAGCTGGCCTTTAAATGGCTTCCTGGCACTTGTAGGGGAATGACTGGATTCCTTCAGGCCGGCTACTAGGCCTGCACGGGCTGATCCGTGCTCGTGTCTCTAACTGCAAACCTGCCGTACCTTCCCCACTTCCCCACTTCCCCCATTCTTTGTGCACCAGCCACATCAATTGCCGTTTAGACCTCTTTACTTGTCATGCTCCTCTCATGACAGGGACTTTGTACACTCTCTGCTGTGCCTGAAACACTCTTCCTCCTTTCTTTGCTCATTAACTCCTTCTCGCCCTTCAGACTCCATTTACGCATTCCTCACTCAGGAAAACCTTCCCAGATGCCCCTCTGGGTCAGATCCCCTCTTACAGTCTTCTTTGGCCTTGTTTGTTTCTCCTTTGTAGCACCATCAAGAATGGTTTTATGTTTTACTCTTTATTTGATGACTCTCTCTTTTACTGGACTATATGCTCATTGGAGGCAGAAACTGTCTCTGTTTTCTTATTTTCATTTATCCCAAGAGAAAAGTAGTGTCTAGTACAAAATAGGAACTCAAGAATATTTGTTGAAGATTCTAAATGAATGGATGAATGGCTTCTTGAAGAATACAGTTTTATACCAGTTAGAATAGGGCACTGGTCCAATTTCAAAATGTTAGAGGTTCAGCAAGGATGAAAACCACCAGATATGAAGGAAGGGATCTTTCTTTTGTAGAACTCGGAGAAAAGTGGTCCAGAGGTAACTAATCACCCTCATCACATCCTGAGACCATTTTCCTGTCCAGCTGTTCCTGAGGGTCGGCTCTGCTGGCTGTAGTTCTGCTATGCTGGAAGGCTGCATCAGCCTGCCCGATGGCCATTCTCACTTCCAGGTGGGAAAACATACCACTGATGCCTAGAAATTAAAAGAATAATTTAGTCTTAGGGCGTGAGTTTCGTTACAGTTCTGTATCCTGAGCTTTCTCTGTGGACAAATATTCTATGCATATTAGGAAAATAAAATAGTTTTGGTCTTGGCTAAGGACTCAGATTTTCTGAGCAATGCAGCTCAGTCACCTTTGTGATCTTGGGAGAAATACTTAACATTTCTTTTTTTTTTTTTTTTTTTTAAGAGATGGAGTCTTGCTCTGTCTCCAGGCTAGAGTGCAGTGGTGTGATCTCAGCTCACTGCAACCTCCACCTCCAGGGTTCAAACGATTCTCCTGCCTCAGCCTCCCAAGTAGCTGGAACTACAGGTGCATGCCACCATGCCCAGCTAATTTTTGTATTTTTAGTAGAGACGAGGTTTCACCATGTTGCCCAAGATGGTCTCGATCTCTTAACCTCGTGATCCACCTGCCTCAGCCTCCCAAAGTGCTGGAATTACAGGCATGAACCACCATGCCCGGCCTTAAAATTTCTAAGCCTCAGTTTCCTTGTCTATAAAATGGGGATTAGAACAATAACTAGTGCCTGGGATATTGTTGTGGGATACTTTGTACCAACATTATGCTATAAAAATATAATGCAAACCACATATGTAGTTTACATTTTCCATAGCTATCTTTAAAAGGTAAAATGAAATTAATTTTAATGTCTTATTTGACCCAGTATATCCAAAATGTTATCACATCAACATGCAATCAATAATAAAACACATATTGAGATATTTTATATTCTTTTTATTCATATTAAGTTTTCAAAATTCAGCATGCACTTTACACGCACCAGCACAGCTCAGTTTGAAGCAGCAGTTATGTGCCATGTAATGATGTTTCAGTTAACAGCAGACTGCATATGCAATGGTGGTCCCATAAGATTGGCATACTGTGTTTTTACTCTGTCTTTTCCATGTTTAGATGTGTTTGGATGCCAGATACTTACCATTGTATTACAGTTGCCTACAGTATTCAGTACAGTAACATGCAGTATAGGTTTGTAGCGTAGGAGCAATAGGCTACACCACAGAGCCTTGGTGTGTAGTAGGCTAGACCATCTGGGCTTGTGTCGGTACACTGTATGATGTTTGCATGACTACACATTTCTCAGAATGTATTCCCTTTTTTAAGTAACACGTGGCTGTAGTTTAGCCATACTTAGCATTCAACAAATGTTGGCAAAATTATTGTTATGTATTTTAAAACATCAAAATTTGGGTTGACAAACATTTGTACTGCACATTTGTATATATTGCCATGTGGGAAGATGCCTCAGATAAGATGCCTCAGATATGTTTTTTTCTATTTCAAAAGAATAAAGGGTTGACTTTAAGAGTTCTCCACTGTTTCCTGCAAGTGTGCCTCCCTGGGTTTCAGAGTGAGGTCAGTTTGGTGGTTTATGGTCGTCTCTTCTTTGGGAGGTGGGAAGGGGAAACTGAATGTGCCTCAAGTATTGCGTGCCTGTCTCTGTTTTTTGGCTCTTCTCTGTTTAATTATTTGGAACTGGAACAACTTGATTTTAAAACGAAACATATGGTCTGAGAGTAATTGGGAGGACAATTGCTAGTGATGTAGCACTGAAGGTATGTATTAAATTGAGGCCCAGGCTTGCACCACTTGCCTGCTTAGGTATTGAGTGTTTCCCTTGTGTTCTTTTTCCCCCCAATTCTTAAACCCTTGTTTGGAAAGTCACGGTCAAAGCAGGAAATATGGGAGCAAGATTATAACAGAAATTGTCTGTGAGTCTTCTTTAAATACCTACTTTTTTTCTCTTTCCTCTTTATGGAAAACCATTGGTTTCCAAGCTATTTATATGGTTTGTGAAAGAAAAATGTCACAAAGTGCCAAGAAGAGAGAGGAAAACTTTATTTAAAAAGGAGACCGTGGGCCTGGCGCAGTGGCTCACACTTGTAATTCTAGAACTTTGGGAGGCTGAGGTGAGCAGATCACCTGAGGTCAGGAGTTCCAGACCAGCCTGGCCAACATGGTGAAATCCCATCTCTACTAAAAATATAAAAATTGGCTGAGCGTGGTGGCAGACGCCTGTAATTCCAGTTACTCAGGAGGCTGAGGCAGGAGAATCTCTTGAACATGAGAAGCGGAGGTTGCAGTGAGCTGAGATCGTGCCATTGCACTCCAGCCTAGGGGAGCCAAGAGCGAGACTTCATCTCATTAAAACAAAACAAAACAAACAAACAAACAAAAAAGGAGAATGTGGACCCACCATTGAATTTCTCTGTTCTTCTGCTTGACTCCATTGCTGACACCAAAGTGGGAAATTTTCCATTCCACAGCCAATTCTTATGTGAAGGCAAGGTTTTTGTCTCTACCTTTTCCACACCCCTTTGCTTGCTGGGGGAGGAATGTATGATGTGCTGATCATGTGTCATGTTATTCCAGCCTGAATGCCTCAACTTTTTGTATCATGGGGGCAGAGGGGAATTTATCAGGACTGGTGAGAACATGTATTTCTCTTGTTCAAGTCTCTGCTTCTCTACTTAGAAGCTATGTGCCTCTGAGCAAGTTATTTCAACTCTCTAAGCCTCATTTTTCTCTTTCCTAAAAAGGGGATAATAATAGTGCCTATTTCAGAGTAAAATTGTTGTGAAGCTTAAAAATGACATTGCACACAAAGTGCTAAGCACAATGTCTGGCAAGTAATAAAAACAAATGGCAGGAACATGTCCACCCCATCCACAGCAGGAGGAACAGTGAATACTGCATCAGGGAAAATAACCAAACATTTGTCCGTAAGGAGCTTTGGCATTGGAAGCTCCAGTGAGTTGGGTTTGATGTCAGTGTGTTGAAGTCAAAGCCTTAATTCTGTGCTCCGGTGCTTCCTAGGTCTGATGGGAGCCGGTACACTTGTCAGTGGTTCTCTTTTGCCCAGCACCTATAAATGTGAGAGTAACATGCTGAATTGTTTTGTTTTTGTTTTACAGCGTCCCTGGTACCTCTGAGTCATTTGGGGATTCACTTGTTGTTTTGGATCTGAAATATAAAATGAAATAGCACTCTGACCAGGGCTCAGCACGGTTTTTCTGTTGGGATATTGAAACTAGAAATCTTTCTGAACACTTTCCAAGCAGCCCCCATGAGAGCAAGGGGTAGGAAGAAAGGGGTCTTCGGTTATTGCCAAATCAGACATGCTTTTCTGTATGGGGCTCAGAATGTATTGCGTGTTGTCCGGCTTCACTGTCAGATAAGTGTCCTTCGGGAAGATCTGATTTTAAAAACACCACCACATTTTCAGAGGAGCTGATTGTCTTTTGTCGGTCCCCTTTTCCCTCTGCTCCTGCCATTTGTCCGAGTCCCATTCAGATTTCTTAGCCATTGCTTACAAACTATCAGGAACTCCCTGCTGAGAATGGTGAAGCCCTGACCCAGTGGGCAGGTCTCAGATTTCCCTGGAACTGTAAAAGTTAGCCACTCTCACTCATTCTTCTCTGCGTGCCCCTCTCAGTGGACCACTTTCCCCATATTAACTTAAGATGTTAGTAAAATAGACAGTATGCTGCCATCAGACTGAAACGCTTGTCTCTTTTCAGTGTTTGGAAAGGAAATTCAGAGTTGCTCTAGACAGTAAAGATGAGGAATAAGCTGTATCTTTACTCATGCCCAGTTACTCCCAGTCCTGATCGTTGAGTTGTTAGTGGGTGGACAGCCTTCCCTGTACAATGTGTCATCAAGACTATGTCACCCCAGTTACAAAACACATCATTATTTTCTATATCAAGGGGGGAGAAACAAATTATAAGATACCATGGATTTTAAGATACATCCCAATTTTAGATGTGTTAAAATGTGGGGAAAATGTGTGTATCTTATAGCAGATGGAACACAGAGAGAATTAATTAAAATGGACAGCCGTAGTCTGGGAGTGGTGCTCACACCTGTAATTCCAGCACTTTGAGAGGCCGAGGGGGGATTGCTTGAGCCCAGGAGTGTGAGACTAGTCAGGGCAATATAGTGAGACCTTGTCTCTACAAATAATTAAAAGTTAGCCAGGCATGGTGGCATGTGCCTATGATCCCAGCTACACAGGGGGCTGAGGCAGGAGAATTGCTTAAGTCTGGCTGGTTGAGGCTGCCGTGAACTGTGATCGAATCACTGCATTCCAGCCTGTGCGACAGAGTAAAAGCCCATCTCAAAAACACAACAAAATGAAACAAACAACAACAACAAAAAAGTAAAATGGAAAGCCGGCCTGGTCATCGCCTGTTCCCATCTGGCATCCCCTGAGTCCTCAGCACAGCTAATTGACAGAACGGTGAGATGTGTGGGTGTGTATGAGATGTGCCTCTGCCTTGGAGCTAAATGCGTAACTCAGTCCCGCGTGTTGTGTACCCCGTGTTATGCATGAAGTTGTGGAACTGAACTGAAACCAAGAGGGGTGGTGAGAGGTCCTCTGAACTAAAATTTACACAGTCAAACTTTCTGAAAACAGAACTTAGGAATTTTCTTTGGGTTACATTGATAAGATTCGTCTTACCTTTCAAAGGCATGATCAAGAGTTGTGGAGGGACATTCGAGACTCTGCGTGCCCCTCGCTGACCTGGCGCATTTGTAATGGCTCAGTGCTGAAGAGAAGATCTCAGATCCTCTAAATTCATGCCTCTGCTTATCCGTTTCTAGTGACCGCAGGCCTCAGATCCATGGGGAATCTGCTTCCTCCTCTACCCTAAAAGGCAGCATATTAAACATTATTGATAATTTCATTGTACTCAGGATTGTACCTAATTATTATTATTCATAATATGAATGACTTCTAAGCAATTGTGTGTCTCCAGCCCTTCTTAATGCTGTAAAAATTTTAAGCAGGGGGATTATGGTAATTATATTCCTGTTAAAGGTGAGTGCTCACATTTTAGGAAAAGCTATTTCCCACCCAGTTAAAGCAACAAAAGAATTGATCGAAAACTTTCTTCTTTATATTAGCGGCATTTTCCCTTATATTTACACTGCTTTCTTTCTTTTTCAGTTTTTGGGAATAACGTTTCTTGGAATTGGACTGTGGGCATGGAATGAAAAAGTAAGTCAAATATCATGAAAATGCACAGATCATGATTGTTAGAGGCTGCACATCATATTATGAATTATTCTCCTTTCTCTTTGACAACCACAGAATATAAACTGGCTCTTTAACAAGAAAAAGTGTTGGTGGAAGATTAATGTCGTATTCTCAAAGACTCTTTAGGAATTGTGCCTAAATTGATCACTGTGTCAAAATAATTACTGAAGTAACAATGCAAGTGCTGAACAGAGAATATACCTTGGAATTTGATCAGTAGCCAAAGATCAATGTTCCTATGGGACATTTTCTCATACAGGTTACAAGAATTTCAGTAATGATTATAAATATAACTAAACCATCTGTAGCCTTTTTTCTCGTCTGCCTTTTTTTTTTTTAACCCTTTGGGAGATAACTCAAGCCAAAAAAACTATTTTTTTTTTTTAGCGTGAGTGTTATATGATAAACTGTTAGCATGTGGAGTGAGGGAAGTGGGATATAAATTCATGTTTGAGTATCAGATACACTCATCATTAATGTAAATAATGAGGACATTTGGCTGCTGGTGGCAAGTATTAAAAAAATATTCAGTTTATAATCAAATACAGTATAATAAAAGGAAAATCTGGAAATACAGAGTAATCTACATGACAGGGAAGATACAGTGTTCTGGGAGGTTTCTGCTCTAAGCAGCACTCTCATGTGGACCCCACCTGTGTCCACGCCTCTCCTGTACTTCCCATCCCACCTTCTAATGTTTTCTCTACAACTCCCCCTACTGAGGCCACCACTGGAATTCAACGATGAATATAAATCCCACCCCCCCTTTTCCTTCCTTCTTTGCAAGTGAAATCATCTGCAGCATTTTATCTATCCTTGTATCTGGCTGTACACAAAAACTTTATCCAATTATCTCCCACCTTGTAAGGACAAGGGGATGTACTGGTTGAAAGTGGCCGTAGACTAAAAGTTAGCTTAAATTTTCCCAGAAGACCATTCTTTGATCTCGTAAGTATTTCACCCTCTAGCCTGACCCTGGCCTGAAGCTGAGAGTTCCTTTGAGGTGGTAAATGCATTAAGAAAAGAGAAAAAACTAGGAAGGTCCAGTGAACAAAAGCACCTCAGAGGCCAGTAGGCATTTCCACAACTGGAGCAATGTTCGGACAGACCATATAAAACAAAACTCAAAGCAAATCCTGAGTTTTGAAAATGAACCCTCCTCTATTTATTTACAAAATGCTTCTACAGAATGTAAAAGGTTTTATGGAAAATGAACCACTTTTTGGCAACCAGAGTAACTGAGGCTTCCTGGAATTTTAAGGCAGGGCAGTGATTATGTATGAGGTGAGACAAATTAAGTTCCCAAGACAGAGATAATTTAATCTCCAGAAACTTTTACATTGAATATCAGTTGGTCTTGTCTTGGATTATGGTTAACTTTTGCCTCAAGCCTATTGTGAGCTTGGAGATTTCTGGAATCTCAGAAGTTGGTCAGATGCCAGATAACACAGCTTTTTATAACTCCTTTAATAAGAGTCCATTTCTATCTGCTTTGAAAAAATGCTGGAAGGCAGTAAATGAACTAATTGTCTGTTCTAGCAATAAACAGCAGTTGGTCGTTTTGAAGTTTTTTTTAATTTTCTCTTTATGAAATATAATTATCCTTTTGTTTCATCGGTTGCCTCAAATCTCTTCTCTGATAAAATCACAAACTTCTAAAACTGGCAGTGTCATACAAATATCAGAGCAAGGGGGTGAGGCGGTCTTCAGGGAGGGATGAAATAGCAGTTCCTTTTTTTGTCAGAGCCACCATCAGCCAATAGAAGATTTCTCTTGAGATCCAAAGTTAACCTGGCCAAGGGCACGCAGCTCTATGTAGCAGAAGTCCATGAGCTGGGAGCAAGTAGA